>DXKC01001670.1:0-21196 GCA_031170775.1 Cymbopogon citratus
TTCAAGATTTAGCCCCTTGCCATTTTCAAACTATTATGCATTTGGATGAAAAGATTTATACAATAGCTATGCAAATATTAGTACTGTATAGTGAGAGCCACATGTATGACAATAGTCAAGAAAAAAACTACATGAGCTACGTAATTCTGAAAAGTAACTCCAAACAACAAAAAGGACTACGAAAAGAACTAAGCTTGTGGTATTGCAATGTAAATGCAGAATACTACCTGGAGCATATAGATACTTGAATGGATGGATAGACCAACGGCCAACAGGGCCGGTTTCGAAAACCCTTTCAAACTGCATTGATTGGAGATGGACCATGAAGACGCCTTTATATGTTGACACAAACATGACATTACCATCCCCTTCAAGCCAAAGTACTGATCGATGCCCCTCTGATCTCAGCGAAAGAAGCATGTCCAGTTCAATTGTTCCTCCAAGCATCCATTGAGAAACGCCATCAGCCGTCTTCTCCCACACCCAAAGTTGACCTCTGAGGTTCTCTGACATGACCATCAAACTAAGGCCACCACCCTTTGCTAGCGTACACAGGAAGATGGCACGATACTTTTCATAATCAGGCACATCTATCACTGATAGCTTTTGGCTACCCAAATCAAATTGAAGGATGCAATCCCGACCGGCAAATAGAATCCAGTAAAGAGTGTTCCCAACCAGGACATTTCCACGGCCAACAATGAACGAAGAAGGGATTGCTGCGGAGACGACATCGCCCCATAAACCGGTCTCCGACGAGTAAACACAGATACTTGCAGTGCCGTTCCTGTCATTCCACGCCATTGCAAGCTTGAAGGGTCCATTGTGACCGGATGCACAGATTACCGCCGCTTCCATTCGCAACCCGTACGGGCTCTGATAAGACTCTGAGAACTGAGAAACTCCTAGGAGATGGTCCTGGCCAGTGACAGGGTTCCACACCAGGATCTGACGGGTGCCGTAGCCATGGTCACTGCGGTTGAATAGGACCACGTGGCCATGGCGGCAGCCCGAGAGTTCCCAGGTGCAGTCGCTGCGCCACTCCCGCGGCGCACGCACGGAGAAAAGCTCGGGGCCCCGCTGGCCCAGGAAGAAGCTGAAGGAGAGATCTTGGCCGCTTTTGAAGAAGACGCCGAGGGACTTCCAGTGGTGGGCGCGGAAGCGGCGCAGGAAGCTGGGGTCGGTGACGAGGCGGCGCCAGCGTGTGCAGACGAGAGACGCGCGGGGAAGCGAGGACGGTAGCGGGGCCAGGCGGAGGAGGATCTCGGAGAGGATGTCGTCGACGTCCATCGGGGATGCCGCCGGCGACGGTGCCTGGTACGTGCGCCGGCGTGTACTCCTGTACCGTGTACCTTGGCAATGCCGAAGATCAATGGGAAGAGGAAGCTCGTAGAGGAGGCCTTGGTCGTCCGTGGAGAGACATGGACAACGCCTACGCCGGCGAACGGGAAACAGCGGCGGCGGCGGCGGAGGTGGTGGTGACCAATTCTTTCTCTAGGCTGGGGGGCCGCACTAGTTACTATCCTTATATCTGGGCTGGGCCTTTTGGCGACAAGTTATCATGGGCCGAACATAATACTCCCTCCGTCCCGTAAAGTTTGTCGTTTTTAACTTTTGGATTTTGTGACTATCCGTTTTATTTAAAAAAATTATGTTAATAATAAAATAAATTAATCAATATTAAAGTATCTCTAATGAATAAATAACTTATAATAAAATAAATAATATTTCTATAAAAAATTTGAATAAGACAAATAATAAAACAAGATGGCACGGATACCTAAGTGACAAACTTAATGGGACGGAGGAAGTATTTCTATAATTTCTCCGATCGACCCTAACATGCACTGTTCCGGACATGAATCTAAGAAAAACACCCGTCCAAAAAAAAATCAATTACGGAACGTGTGCTGGTCAAGCTAACTTTACAGTAATAATAGTATTAGCATATCTCTAAATAAATTTATTATGAGAATATATATTTTATAACTAATCTAATAATACTTATTTGGTTTCATGAATGTTATAGTGGTACTTTTCATACGAGTTTATTCAAAGTTTAAACTGAAAGCGAGAATTGCATTCTTTGTGGACCGGGATTTATATGGGGGAGTATATGGAAACTGAGGAATGTAATTTGTTTTCAGGGTGCAGTTTGGTCAGATGTGTGAAGCCTGAAGCTGGTGCTCGGCAGGGAAGGAAATTTGACAGATTTGTTAGTCGCAAGAACAAACTAGCATTCAGAGATGCACACATTTGGTAGCTAGAACAAACTAGGATTCGGAGATGCAGAAACTGAGAATGAACCTCCTTTGCTATAGGTGTGAGACATAAGATGGAAGGAACTGGTTCAGAGCCGCCATGCTATCTATTGCAATGATGCAGACTCCAGCTGCTGTTAGGAGGAGAGGCTAGATGTGAATATTACGATCTAAATTGCAAGAACAGGAACCAAATTGGTTTTGACAATATTTCAAGATTGCATTGTTAAACAAAACATACCGATTGTGTGAACGTTCAGTGCTTGAGTGTGAACCTATGGTGGTATATAAACTCCCTCAAGCCGAATTTGAAACTCATTCATTCAAATTCGAGTCTGAAACTAAAATTCAAAAATAAATTCCTAAACTCCATCAGGACAAACTTTTGCTTTTGCTGTTCTTCAAAACGGGGTTCCCCTTCCTTTTGTTACCGCAGGCACATCCAACTCTTGTTTTCACCAGATCGGGCCACCTCCTTCCCAACTCACATGCACATCGTCTCGCTTCAGCCCAGCAAGGTGCGCCAGTGCTCCTCCATCTTTGATGCTGGCATGTGGGATCCACCTGTCAGCAGCATCTTCTCCATGCCCTTCTCCGCTTCCTTGAACCCTGCTGCGTACACCTCCTTGATGCAAAATGTCACCTGCAAGGAGGCAGCTGAGCTGAGGGCAGAAGTGACAAAAGGGAATCCCGGTCACCTTAATACTTAAATGATTAGCAACTAATAGTTTGAAAAACAAAGTAGTTGTTGTATAGCAGCTCTTTTTTTTTTGACAACAAAAGAATGATTGTATAGCAGCATGTTATTATATCACCTTACTATCACAAAACAGTAGCAAGACTTTATAGAAACATAATTCATACTTGAAAGCAAAAGACATCACACCAAATTATTTTTAAGTGGGCTTCCTTTAAACCATATATAGCAGAAAAACTAAAATGGACCAAAACATACAGTTAAAGGGATCACGAATCAGCAATCTTACTGAAGTTATCCTGACAAAAATTTAAAAATTACGTTCATTAATTTTGCAGTGTGACTGAACTTGTCACCAAGAACAATTAGCAAGGCTGTTAAAAAAGTTGCAAAGAACAATTATTTTGCATGCAAGAACAGAGTCACAATTGAAGATTTTAGAATCATACCAAGATAAGTAGAGAAGAAGAATTGTCTGAAAAACTTTAAGCTATAAAATGTGCCAATTGAGTTACGAATTTGACATTTCAGTTGCCAATTTCCAACAATTATGCATTTGAATGAAGAGATCTATACTATACCAATGAAAATATTAATGCGAGTCACATTAAATGGCATAGACAAGAAAAACTAACATTAAGGTACGTAATTCTGAAAAATAACTCCAACCAACAAAACAATGTATTAAAAGTTCACCAAGCAGCCAGGTTATATTAGATGTATGAATATATGATTGAATTTCAATTGTTAGTCCGACTTAAAGGACTTGGGGTATTCAACAAAGCAATTATAGGAAAAGAACCAAGCTTTTGTTTGGCATATTAGCAATGTAAATGTAAGGTACTACCTGGAGCATGGAGATACTTGAATGGAAAGATAGACCCGTCGCGGACAGGAACAGGATCAGTCTCAAAAATCTTCTCAAACTGCATTGACTGGAGATGGACCATGAAGATGCCTTTATATGTTGACACAAACATGATATTATCGTCCACGTCAAGCCAAAGTATTGATCGGTGCCCCTCAAATCTCAGTGAAAGAAGCATGTCCAGTTCAATTATTCCTCCAAGCATCCACTGAAAAACACCATCAGCCTTCTTCTCCCACACCCAAAGTTGACATCTGAGGTTCTCTGACATGACCATCAAACTAAGACCACCACCCTTTCCTAGGGTACACAGGTAGACTCCACAATGGTGTCTATAATCATTGGCGGCTTGTGGCACCGCTATCACAGATAGTTTCTGGCTATCCAAATCATATTCAAGGATGCGAACCCGACCACCAAATAGAATCCAGTATAGAGCGTTCCCAACCCTGACATTTCCGCGGCCAACAATGAACCAGGGCTTGAGGATTGCTGTGGATGCGACATTGCCCCATACACCATTCTCTGACGAGTAGACGCAGATATGTGCGCTGCTCATGTCCTCCCATGCCAAAGCAAGCTTGAAGGGTCCATTGTGGCCGGAGGCACAGATTACTGTCGCTTTCATATGTAACCCGGACGGGCTCCGATCAGCATCAGCGAACTGCGAAACTCCTAGGAGATGGTCCTCCCCTGTGACGGGATTCCACACCAGGATCTGGCTGGTGCCGTAGCCATAGCCACGGCGGCTGGCCAGGACCACGCGCCCATGGCGGCAGCCCAAGAATTCCCAGATGCAGTCAATGCGCGGCACGCGCACGGAGAAGCGCTCCGGCGGGGCGGAGTCCCGCGGGCCCAAGAAGAAGCTGAAGGAGAGATCTTTGACTCCGACTTCTCCAAGGAAGACGCCGAGGGGCTTCCAGTGGTGGGCGCGGATGCGGCGCAAGAAGCCGGGGTCGGTGACGAGGCGGCGCCAGCGGGTGCAGACGAGGGACGCGCGGGGGAGCGAGGACGGCAGCGGGGCCAGGCGGAGGAGGATCTCGGAGAGGATGTCGTCGACGTCCATCGGGGAAGCCGGCCACGGCGACGGAGCCTGGCACGTGAGCCGGCCGAGCTTCTCGTCGAGCCTGCCTGTGCTGCTGTCCCGTGTCCCTTGGCGAGGCCGAAGAGAGAGGAGGCCTTGGTCGTCCATAGACATGGACGACGCCGGCGCCGAGAAGGGGAGCGGCGGCGGCGGCGGCGGCGGAGAAGGGGGACTGGAGGAGGCGGAGGCGGAAAGGTTGAGTAGTTACTGTCCTTCTTTGGGCTAGGCTGGGCTTTGCTGACATGTTTTCATGGGCTGAACATAATCTTTTTCCAATACGACTGGCTGGCCTGTTTGGATTACGGGATGGACTTAAAAAAAAATCCATGATTTAGTCTCCTTCTCCCATCCCTCCCACGAATAAAAAGAATAAAGTATAGACATGTTTTTGATAACACTTTCTACGAGGAGACCATGATTCTGCCTTCTGTGATCTCACACCCCTTCCACCTATACAACCAGCCTTTTTTGTGGAAAAAAGGAAAGAAATAACCCATATTGAATCACCGGTAATCAACTCATTCAATTCACCGTCCGTGCGACCAGCTGTGCAACACCGCCTCATACCTTCGTAATGTTTTGGAAAGCACAAATTTGGAATCCGGAGATCACGCAAGGACCTCAGACCTCCATCAGACAAATTCCTAAACCAAACAACCTCACGAAGCATGCCTCCTGCATCCAGCGGCACCATCATCCTCAAACTCCATGTGCGACGCCTTCATCGTGTGGACGTGGAGTCGCTCTGTGTCCGGTCTGCGGCACCGCAGACATCACCCTCGAATACAAATCGGTACGTGCATGCATATACATATATATCTTGGCCTTCCTTCCACAATCCGTATGTGCATCCATATACACATATATCTTGGCCTTGCTTGCATCTCAGCTTAGCATTTGCATATTCAGGTTCCCGTCTGACAATGGCGTTTGCCAGGTTGAAGCGCGGAGCAAGGAACGACGGTCCCTCGACGACAGGCTGCTGCGGCACCACTGCACCGGCACCAAGGCTAGCCCTCGTCTTCCTGGTAGGTACTCCCATCGATCTCTGGTTTGGTGTCGTCTTTCTGCTCCATCGATCTGGTCATGTACTTCTTGCGCCGAAGTTGCGGCTACAGAATTGTGCCAGCCGCAGTTGCCACTACGGTGTCTTCTTCTCAACCTTTAAGTTCCCGACTGCTATTGTTTTTTTGACACTTGCAGTATATGCCTATAATATGGCACCAGTGAATGAATGATACACTGGCGACTGCGATATCTGGCACCTGCAATTGCAATTTCTAGATATTTCCAATGTTTACCGATATGCTTAATCCTACAACTAAAAGGCACGTGAACATGTTTTTATACAGATGGAATGGAGTATATGCTATCTCAATTATTTACATGATCTATTATTCTTGAACAGCTAGAAAACTTGAAAAGTTAGCACACCTATTTCTGAAATATCCAACGTTTTGATCCATTTGTGAGAAAGTGAGGAGAGTTAAGTCAGTTGTTCTTGAGCAGAAATATGCAGGAGGATGATCATCAGAGTACGTATATACACTTAAACTTTTTGTTCTCATTTTCTTATATACAAGCCACTTTTGGTTCTCATTTTCTCTCATGGAGAGTCAGGCCAAAAATCTCGGCATGTTCGTAATAATCATGGTAATGGACTAATCTTTTCGATTTCTGTCTTCTGCAGAATCAAATCCGTTTTTAGCTCTCACTACCGAGCAAGAAGAAATAGAGAGAGGAGACAAAGATCTCCAACAAACCAACAAAGAAAATAACTAAGCATTTTGTTGTGTTGTTATTAATCACTACCTTTTATTGCAGATGATTGCAGGTTACCCAAAAATAATTAGGCATTCAAGTTTTTTTTCACTATATTGTTTTCTTCATGGCTTTGTTAAGGCATAATCCAATTTTTAGATGTTGAATATTTGGTAGGTTGGTTGCCCATCTTAGTTTCAAAGTTAAATTAATTTCTTAGATCTTGATATATCAGCTTTCTTTTAGTCCAAATATTTCTTTGCAATATTTCATATTTCAAGAATCATAGTCAGCTCTTATAGTTTTCAGTTTCCTTTGATGTGAGTTCTAACAAGATTCAATTCAGTTCAATTTATAATTAGAGAGGTTCTACTAATCGATACTTGATCAGTAGCAAATAGGAAGTCAACCGAGTCTCTTTGCATTTCTTCGAAACCATGAAGAATGTCAACTGGAATATGTGTTGACACACCTCAATTTAATGACTGCCTGCTAGCACTAAAGCTAAATAAATTGCAAAGTTTGGCCGTCCCAGTGAACTACAAGTGTTACTCAATCCTAGAAAACAAAAAGTTTTGAACATTTAGCTATCATAAGATGTTAATAGGGTGGGACGGGGCAACTTCTTGGCAAGAAGGAGTAAGCTGGCATAAAATTTTTACCTGCATACATAGTAGCCACTGGCACATTAGCACGTTAGCTTCAATTGTCCTCAACCGATGTACTCCTCAGTCCCTAAATAAGTATCATCGTTGGTGTGCATATCACAAGTTTACATCGATTTGTAGAAAAAACGTGTAACATTTATGTCTCCAAATAAATTTATAAAAAGACTAGATTCAAATATCTTTCTAATGATACTGATTGCATACCATAAATATTAATATTTAAAAATATATTTAGTTAAAGTTGTTTCTTAGGAACCACATGCGATATTTATTTAGAGATGGAGGGAGTAGCCTTATAAACCTGTAGGTGCTCTTTGTTGCAGGTAAAAGTTGCCTATACTGCTTTTTCACTTGTCCATATTGAATTGGTTTCAAAGGAGTGGTTTGCAGCTTCATATGCAAGTACTATTGTGGCTGTGCATTGGTTGATTCCATCCATCATCATAAATTTAGTGTATGACTGCATTTGTAGGCTCTGAATAATAGGGCCATCCAATTTTATTTCTTGGATGGAATGAGAATATCTTCAAATAGAAATTCATCTTAAAAAAATTACAGATGACAGATGGGTAACTAACTCGGTCACAGTCGCTTACAATATTACCTATGATTTAACTATCTTTGTATATTACTCATGATGGATCTTGGCATAGACGCTCAAGTGGATTCCTTGTTCTACAATATATGTCTGCTTGGAATAGACCTAAAGCTTAGTACAGTGAGTATAACATATTTTTTTTCAGGTTTGTGAGATTTTTCAATGCATGAAGTATTGCCTATGTGACAAGCATTGCATATATTCTCATATGTACATGATAGTATGGAGATGCGCCAAAACTTATTCATGGATTTATTGGCACACGAAATAAATGGTTATCGAAGACATCTTCCAACCAATATCAAACATTATCTTAGGCAAATCATGAAAAAAAATATATACAATATAGTTTATGAGCTTGCAACAACCGCTATTTCCGTGATGTGTTGATTTTACAAACTTTGCTTGTTTGGATTAAATGTCACTTTAATGTCATTATTTATTAATATTGCTATCTTATCGTGTGATCTTATGTGTTTTATACAAAAATTTACATGTCCCGTAGCAACGCACAGGCATAATACTAGTAATTGTCTAAAATAAAATCCCTTCAATAAAACCAATTCAAGTAGGCTAGATCTGAACATAGGATCTAAATTCCAGAATAGGAGCCAAATTGATTCTTGAAATTGCATTATATTTAAACAAAAGACACAGATTGGAGGAACTAAAAAGAAATATCATTTGGTGAAGTGGGAAGTGATTTGTATGTAAGAGTAAAAAGAAAGGAGGGCTGGGGATTAAAGGTCTACGGAAAATGAATATTAGCTTGTTATGTAAATGGTGGTGGAGACTAGAGAAGGAAGAAGGGCTTTGGCAAAACATTGTCAAATATAAATATTTGAGGGGGAATTCTATTCTTGATGTTTCTCATAAACTTAATGATTCTCCTATCTGGTTTGACTTACTCAAAGTGAAAGAATTCTATTTGCAAGGGAGGAAAGTAATCACTGGCCGGGATGGGAGTTTGACTAGGTTCTGGCTGGACCCCTGGCTTAATAATAAATCTCTGGCTAAGATGGCTCCTGCTTTGTTTACCCTTTCTGAGAATAAGAACATCACTTTGGCGGAAGTTAGGAGGAGGGTTCAGTGTTCGTTTAGGAGATGGTTGCCTAACTACTAACAAAGAGAATGGTCACTGATTTGCAATGAATTCAATTGTTTTCCATTTAATGATGAAAAGGATAGAGTTACTTGGGGATTAGAAAGTAAAGGTTCTTTCACTGTTAAACCTGTTTATGAATTGCTTACTAGCTCTAGTTCTGGTTTGTTTCACAAACGAATTTGGAAAAGCAAAATTCCTGAAAAGATCACGATTTTTTTTGGTTGTTGGCAAATAATGCAGTTTTAACTAGAGAGAATATGAAGACAAGAAACTGGAAAGGAAATCCAATCTATATTTTTTTTGTGATGAAACAGAAACTATTAGTCATCTCCTTTTCAACTGTCCTGTGGTCAAAGTAGTGTGGATGATAGTTGCAAAATGTCTGGGCGCCGTTGATATTCCTGTCAATTTCGAGCAAAGCTGATTATGGTGTGATAAATGGTTACCCAAGGGAGGGGATTTCCATGCCTGGGGCATTGGAGTGCTTTGCTGGGCAGTATGGAAGTGTAGAAATAGAGTCTTTTTTGATAAAAAAAGGTTGATAAAAGCCCGTTGGAAATAATATTCATATGCATTCTTTGATGAATTATTGGTCAGGGTTGTATGATGAACTAAGTCAAGAGCAACTGAAGGAAGGCGCGGACACGATGCTGAAACTCGCCAAGAAGGTCCTGGCAACACAGACGGCTCGCCAGGTCAATCGGCTTCTATTCCCAGATGCTGCTGCGATGGACTCCGAAGATGAACGGTCTTGAGAAGGAAAGGCTCATGCGTGCGAGATGATGCTGCAACGGTTCTGCGGTGTTTTTGAAGTGCCTATGTTTGGAAGTATTTAGTCTCGTTAAACTTTCTGTTGGTTCCTGTCAGTTAAGGAGGTTTAGTAGACTGCCTTTGTGCGAAGCGCCTGCTTGTTGCGCTGTCTGTTTTCCTGTTTAGTCTTAAACTCTGGATCCCGCCTGTATGGGGATTTCCTTCTACTGCTACTTACCTGTAATCGTCCCTCGAATGCTGTGTATTTCTGTTTCATTGGAATGGAAATGGGTACCCCCGGTTGGAAAAAAAAAAGATACAGATTGTGTGCACCTTGGGTGCTTGAGTGTGAACCTCTGATGGTACGTTAACTCCCATAAAGATGAATTTGAAATGAATCCTAGTCACCCTAATGCTGATTACCTGGGTTCAAACTACAAACTAAGCCAAATAGGACATCATAGGTTTAATGTATAAGAATCCATGAGCTAGGCTTGAGCCCTGACACACAAGTACACAATCAAACCCTGGAGGTGCTCTTAGTCCGTGAAAGGTAGTGAAGGAGGGTCCGCGGTACGTGTGTATCCCAAACAAACAGCCATGCATACAAAACATGCATGGAACGGATCGAGAGGTAGGCCACGTAAAATTTGGAGCCTAAAACATACACGCTTATATATGGCTTATCCATGAATCTCTCTTGGCCTTACGCGTACCACACCACCAGCTAGGCACTAGCTATTTATAGACAAGAAATGGACATGCATGCCGTCTATCTTCTTGGTTGGTTATATAATTAATTGCCTCTCTCAACACTACCCAAATTGCTTGTTAGCACATATAAACAAATTGCACATAGCAATGGCGGCCAAGAGAGATATGGTAGTGCTCATGGTCGTCGTCCTCCTTGCTGCCATCGACATGGCAGTAGTGCTCGCGGAGCAAGGCGGCGCCGATCCTCGGGCACTGCCGACGGGGTGGGCCACGGCGAAGAAGTACAAGGCGACCATGGACGCGAAGACGCGGCAGGCATTCGACGGCGTGGTGGCGGCGGCTCCGCCGGCGAAGCGTTCCGAGGCGGTGGAGGCCGTGCTGCAGCAGCAGCTCAACATCGACGTCTCCCTCGGCAAGGCCACCGCCTCCGGCGATGAGAACAACTTCGTGACCGTGGCGGGCGCGTACGAGAAGGCGGCGGGAGCCGTGATCGCGGCGCCGCCGGAGGGGAAGCTCGCCACGATGGCGTCCGCGTTCAACGGCGCGGTGGCGCCGGACCCGGCCAAGTGCCGCTTCGGCGACGCCGCCGCCGCCGCCGAGAACAAGGCCTTCTGCGAGACGTACGCCAAGACGGAGAAGGCCTTCGCCGGCGTCATCGCCACGGGGGACTCGCCGCGGGCCAAGCTCGGGATCACCGACGTGGTGCTCAAGCAGAGGCTCGCCACCGACGCCGCCATCAACAAGGCGTACGCGGAGGGGGACAGGGACAAGATCGCCAGAACCCTTGCCAACTACGGGAAGGCGGCCGACGCGGTCGCTGCGGCGGCGCCGCCTGAGAAGCTCAGAGTCATGGAGCAGACCTTCTCGGCGGTGGCCGCCGCCGCTCGTCTTCAGGCGACTGCTGGTGCTGCTGCAAAAGCTTAATAAAGCTTAAACACTAAGGAAGAAGTGTTTCGATCGATCAGTTAAAAAAAAAAGAAAAACTATCCCCCTGTCGTGCCGTACGTGTTTTTGTTATTTTTGTTTCCATTTGCTAGAGAAACCGGTATTTTTTTTTTGCATATATAAGCGCCATACATGCATGCAAGCACATGTAGTAGTGTGCTCTCTATTTTGTATATTGCTAGAAGCGTATATAAAGGTATTTGCAATTGGAATATACTAGCAAAAGTTGTCGTGCGTTGAACCAGGAAAATATTAAAAAATATGTTTGAATACTATCTCCATCATGTCTGGTGTACTTTTTTTTTAGATAAAGGAAAATATATTTCTGGCTTCAGTCATCCGAGGATGCATCAAGCCATAATTATTACAGCAGAAAGACAGTGTTGCATGTAAGATCAAAGTTCACCCGAGAACACTGGTGCACCAAAAAATAAAAGAAAACGACAATAAAAAAAACATCCCCAATAGGAAATCTAGTAGTCTCACAGACACCGACCACCATTCGAGACTTCGGATCTTGTAACCATGCAACAACATAAGGCATAAGATGCATGTGCAATGGAGACACCATCACAATGCCGGCACCAGCCGACAATCCAAGGGATCTTGCAAAGTGACGTCTCCAACGAGAAAATGCCAACTAAAGACGCCACCGTTGCCCAACCAGAGACCAGTGTTGGTTTTCACGCGGAGAGATCCACTTGAACAACGAGACGACGCCTCCAGCGAGGAAATGGCGCCCACAGGCGTCACCACCGTTGACACATGATGTCGAACAACCATTGCCACATCCCACTAAGGACAATGCCATTACGCCAAACACCAGTGACGTGCACCATCGCCGAAACCGGCTACTAAGGCCACCAACTCTCAGATCCGGAAAACTAATGTCGGCTCCAGCTGATGCCGACGTCGTCGTTGACGTTCCTCCGCCGCCAGCAACGAGGTGAGAACCTCGCCGCCCCCTGCCCTAGGGGCCTAGGATCCAGCAGTAAGGCCAAAGACCCGGAGCCCCATGCCGACGCCTCCGTCTTGACGGCCTCTGCGGCGACTGCAGCCATGGCCGGCCACCGGGGCTCTGGATCCGGTTGCCTAGGCGCCGGATCACCGCTAGGCCCCGATACGGCCGCCCGGTCGTCACAGCTCCGCCGCCACCGCCACCGCCCAGAATTCGGAGGGCCGCATCCACCGTCCTCGCCCTCACGCCACACGGATCCGTCCATGCCCGCGAGGCAGGCCTGATCCGCCCCTACCGCCGGCCGTCACGCCCGCACGGACGCACCCGCGAGGCTCGCCTTGGAGGATCCTCGCCGCCACCTTCATGGGGTCCACACGGTCTTCCCGGCGGTGCCCTCTGGCAACGGCAAGGAGAGGGAGGAGGTGGAGGACGCCCGACGGCTGCTAGGGTTTGGTTCCGCCCGAGCAGTCCTGCGGGAGGACGACGCGGGGGCCGTATGCTGATTTGTCGTCTGGTGTACTAAATCTGGATATCGAAATAATACATCAGCAGGAAACATACTAGCTTGGTTTATCAGCTTCTATATCTCCTAACTCCTGAGTATCTCTCTTGAATTCTCAGAGAGTTATCGCAAGTTGGTTCAATGATCTCCCATATCCTGAATCTCCCTGGTGGATTGTGCTTTTGTGAGGATGGAGCCTGCAGAAATGGAAATGTCAAAATAAACAAACTGAAATATACATTGCCAATTAGCTATTTGACTCCTAGCTTGCTTAATACCAATGTAAAATCCTTAAATTTCTATATTATTTATTACCTACATAGAAAAGAAATTGTACTGTTTGCTTAGATAAAATTGATTTAAATTCCTTTGCGTACGTTTTATCCTGTGCGGTTCTTTAAAAAAATTATACAACTCTACAGTACTATATATGTATATTGAGCTTGCACCTTTACCCTTCAAACATGCTTGGAATGTAATTTCTGTGAAATTAAGTAGTAATAATCTGAGTTAAAGATTGTAAGAAGTTGTCTGGAAAACTATGAAACAAGGAAACATGACTATTCCCTGTCCGTATGTAACATACAGCAAAAACATAAATATTGGTTTATCTATGCAGCATAACCCTCAGGAATGAGAGGGGATAAAGAGAACAGTAATGTACCAGAATATATATCTCTTTTTTAAAAAATGAAATGGCTCATAAAATACAAAAACACCTTTTGAAAACAGCTAGATGGTACAATTTTATCAACACTGATAGTTTGGTGGATAAATATTTCTTGTTTTAGAGTTGTATGGGCAAAAGAACTAAAAATTTAGTAACCCTATGATTCTACTCCAGGCAATAACTAAATCATCACATACTAACAATCATCAAAACCACTATATGTAAATTTGCTTGAAATTAAATGGGGATTCATAGACACCGACCTTTTGGAAGATGTATTCACCCCACATTTTGAATGTCGTCTTTCTCAAGATCTAATTGAAAAGTGCTCTCTAAAATAGAGCATGAGAATCAAGCAGTGTAGCCATCAAAACAATTGAAAATCTACAAATTCAAAAGAGTGGATATGCTTAGCAAGAAAACCATGCCTATCCTTCAAAATCCAAGACCTTCAATAATGAGCATTTTTGTGAAAAATGGATGCAACAATGGAGGGAGAGATGGGTAAAGGCACCAGCTTGGATGATCATGTTCCGAATGGGAAAAAGGATGGTTTTGTACCGGACACATAACACTGCGTGCTGACTAAAGCACATCCTGGTTCGTTGCTTGAGCCGACAGTGGTAATAAGGACCTGTAAACAACTGATGATAGTGATGGGCCAACGGTGTAAGTTAGTTCTTTAGTAGTGAAATACTTTGTCTCTGGATTGTTATTGTAGTATTTTTTTAATTAGAATGAAGCCTAGCTACATGCAAGGTTCGTGCTAAGTCAAAGATAGAGGAGAATATTAAAGGACGTGAACAATACATATGCAGTAGCCTAATACCAGCCAGGCCGGCATGCAATGCATGGAGGTTTCTAATTTTGGACCCTAAAGACACGCTCACCAGAGAACGTCCTCTGGCCCTTACGCTACAAAATGTCATCCATCGATAAAAAGGCGGGTGATGGAGCAACTCATCTATAAAAATAACATAGTCCCGCAACATCGTCTCATTGAATCGCCTGCCTCAACCAGCAACCAATTGTTAGCACAAATCAAAAAAAAAAGCAATGGCCAAGATCCTCCTGCTCGTCCTCCTTGCTGCTGTCACGCTCGTAGAAGCCGCTCCACCGGGGAAATGGAGGGCTGCCCTGAAGGCCATAGACGCCATGGACGTGAAGATGCGGCAAGCCGTTGATGGCGTCGTCGCCGCCGCTCCACCCGCGAAACGGTCCGAGGTCCAAGAGG
Organism: Cymbopogon citratus; assembly: GCA_031170775.1. Taxonomy (NCBI): domain Eukaryota; kingdom Viridiplantae; phylum Streptophyta; class Magnoliopsida; order Poales; family Poaceae; genus Cymbopogon; species Cymbopogon citratus. Next base: position 14,816 of record DXKC01001670.1, read on the forward strand.
CCGCCATGGCTGAGAGGCTTGATGTTTCACTCACCCTCGCCCGGGTCGAAGAAACAGGAGATGAGAAGAAAGTCGAGAGCATGGCGGCTGCCTATGAGAAAGCCGCCGACCAGGTTGTTGTGGCGCCACCGGCCGACAAGTTCAAAGTCATGAAGGAGGCCTTCCGCGCGGTTGCAAAAGCAGCAGCATGAGATGTGATCTATCGAGCATCAGCACGTACGTACTGCCACTACGGAAGAAATTATATACATATAGCAACACGACCCTATATATTCCATTTTTTTTATTTTTCGTCCAAGTTTTTTTTGTTAAATATATTGATCCATTCATGATCAACGACTATGGAAGAAATTATATATATAATATAGGAGGACGGCCCTATATATTCCAATTTTTTATTTTTCATCCAAGTTCCTTTTTGTTAAATATGTTAATCTATTTATGGACAATGACGAAAAGTTCTTTGCCGAGTGTTTTTTATTAGGTATTCGATAAAGCCTTTGTCGAGTGCTGAAAAATAATTTCGCACCAAGCGGCTGGCAGCATTAGTCCCCGTGACCTCCCTCTCGTGTGTCTCCCCCTCTAACCAAGTACTACACCAGAATGTGTTGTGCCTATATTTCGTTTTGGTTTCTCACATATTATACCAAATCAAGTGTAAATTGATTGTTTGATGACACAAATTTAAATAAAAAAGTTGTCAACCACAAGTTTCATAACTTCTCGAGATCTACAACTTTCATTTCGGAAGTTTCTCAATTCGAGGTCATTTATAAAATTTGAATTTCAAATTTTAGAAATGCAAACTTAGTTCTGTAAGACAAGATGATTTCAAATTAAAAGTTATCAACTATAAAGTTTCATAGGGCCAATGCTTTGCTTGCATGTCTCCTCCGTATGACCAAAATACACATGCGTACATGTAACTTCCACTTGTGCTCGCCTATGAGCCTGACCTGAGGACCACGTACTTCCTTTTCTAAATAGAGGAAATTGCACTTATCTTACAACAACTATATAAGTGGGTGCATGATAGTCCAACATATTGTAATTTGTCCACTTGAATGCATCAACTATCTTCGTTGGGTGCATGTTGGTGCAATATACTGTGGTTTGTTTAATTATATGCGAGAACTTGGCTTATTGCTGTATCTACGATCCAAGCACAAATGTTCAATGTCACTGGGGTGATAGCCTTCTAGCTCATCTAACTTTAGATACAATCACTTGGATAAATGACTTATTTGCTTGTTGGATTTCATTTAGGCTTGAGTATTTTTAATCTAATGAAATCAAATAAATCTTAGCCCATGTTAAATGCAATTTAGTTTATTCTCAAATAGAATTTTATTAAATGTTGACACAACTTAAATAGGTGAACTGTTGTGCTCCTATTGAAAAGTTAAAGTGCATACCACACGCGCGAGCATGCCATCGCTGAGATGAGAAAAACTAAAACTGATTACATGAAAATCACCAGGCGATTGGTGTCAATTAGGGCACTCACAATGCAAGACTCTATCACAGAGTCCAAGACTATTTATTATCCCTTATTTATGGTATTTTGCTGATGTGGCAGTATATTTATTAAAGAAAGAGGGAGAAAAAACAAGACTCCAAGTCTTATTTAGACTCTAAGTCCATAGTGTTTGAGGTAATAAATAGATTTAGACTCTATCATAGAGTCTGCATTGTGAATGCCCTTAAAACTATCTTATCAAAAAGACTGAAAGGACATGGCTCCGTAAAATGAGGAGCTCGGTCTAGCTCCTCCCGGGTGCTCGCCGCCGTGTGCGCCGGCCTCCGGCGCCCCTCCCGCCCTCCGTCTCGCCCTCTCCTCTCCGGCGTGGTGGTGGGCTGCTCTCCTTCCTGCCAGTCCCCTCCATGGCCTCGTGGTTCTGCTCGCCTTTGCTCAGGATCACCTTCCCTGGGTTGTCTTGATCGTGAGCGTCTTCCTCTCCCTGTAAGATCGTTCTCTCGAATCTTTCTACTTCTTCTTGCTTTGATCGGTGTTGTCTTCGCTTCCATGGAGCTTTCTGGTCTCTGTTTTTCTCCGGGTCTCCGGGTTCAAGACGAAAACCGGGCCACCTTGGGCAAGCCTGTTTCTTCCTCGGTCTTCGATTCCTTCTTTCTTGTGGCAGCTTTTGGTCGCTGCAAGTTTAGACTCTCCATTGAAAATGTGGCTCAAATCCTCAAAGCCACTATTGGTGGTGATGTCTCCTGCTTCAAAGTCTCGCTTTGGGGGATCGCGTTTTTCGTTTCTGTGTGGCTACTAAAGAAACTGGGCTATTTCTGTCCAGACTTTGATGCTTCGAATGTGATGAGTATAAGGTTTTCTTCCATCTTTGGGGTAATGGTGGCCCAAACTGGAGGAAGAAGTTTGATGCTTTCGCTAAAGAGGAAAAAAATTCTTGGATTCCTGCTCATCGCAAGTTTCAGGACAAATCCTATGCTGATATTGCTCACATGTCTGCTGTGCATCACTCTCTTTCCGGTGCAAATATCACACCCCTGGGCAGCAAGGTTTTATCGGGTGCTAATGCAATCCCGTTGGGAGCCAACGTTCTTTCTGGTGCTAATGCCATTCCCCTTGGCAATTTCAAAGGAAACTCCGTTGCCACCTCCTGGGCTCGCCGATCCCAGACCTCCATGCGTAGCACTCTTTCAAAACCTCTCTACTCTGGAAAATCCTCCATAACCGGTAGAGATCCTGAGCACCGTCATTCTTCGTTTCATCCCCCCATGCATCCCTCCGTCTTTTGCTCGCGGTGCTTTGCTTGTGATCACCGCAGAATTGATTGCACTTGGCCAATCAGGTGTCACTCCTGTTTTTCGTTGGGTCATGTTTCTGCCTCGTGTCCCGATTCTCAATTCAATGCCCCTTGCATGGCGGATGGCGCTGGGAGATAGGCCGGGGGCAACAATTTGAAAAAGGCGGCGCATGCAGTGTACCGCAATTGGTTCAAGGTGCCCAATGCGGTGTCGCAGCCACCAATCTTCAAATCGTTCGGGGAGCTCGCTTCGGCCCTTGCTCCTTCCTGGGCCAAACCGAAACTTGTGCCAAAATTAATTGTGCCTTGGGCCCTTCCCAAGTCCGTCGGTCAAATGGGCTCTTCAGTTCCCGATCTTAACTTGCCGGCCTATTTAGAGCCGGATACCTGGTCCCTCGAATCCTCCGGTAACTCGCCGTTGCACTTTTCATACATGGCTGTTCCTCCAGCTTCCCACGAAAACCCCACTTCCAGCTCATCACAGCCGTACACTCCTCTTCCAATCTCCGGTGACCCTCAATCTGGCATGGCGTTCCAGCGCGCTGATCCTCGGCCATTCGTCCCTCGCAACCTGGTGTGGCATGATGTTGTCAATCGGCCAATGATGGTTCGTGCTTCAAGAAGGCTGGGACCGCGCGTCGAAGAAGCAGCCAACCAAGTGCTCACGCTGATGAATGATGATCTCGCCATTGTCACCATCAATCCTTTGTCGGGTAATGTCTTGAACTTTGATGTGTTGGATGAAGTGCTGCGAGAGTTCTTTGATGAAAGGCGTATTAGAATCAGAGAGATTCAGAAATCATCGTTGGGGCAGGCTTATGTGAGGTTTGACAGAGGATTAGATAGGGACGTCTTGATTCAGGAGGGCCCGATTGTGTTTGATAATGTGTATCTGACTTTTGTGGAGCACAACAAGGGTAGGAACTGGCGGCGAGTTTATTTCAATGCTGATGTTTGGCTGATGCTTCTAGACTTCCCTGCAAATTATCAGCATGAGGTTTTTTCCAGGATGCGATTGGGTCCTTTGGGAAATTCCAACACTGGCAACAAGATGAATACGGGTTGGTTAGAGTTATAATCAGGGCTAGAGTCACAGATGTGCTGGATGTGCTGCATTTCATTGTTTTCTCTAAAGAAGCTGGGTTGGAAAGTGATTCCTGGATTGTGCAGTGTGAGATCCTTCATCACAACCTGTTGGGTGGGGGCCTCCTGATGAGGAGCTGGCTCCTGCATTCCCTGATGGGGATGGGCCTCCCTTTGAATTCTTTGGGCTTGGGAAGTCTGGTGCAGGGCCTGTGAATCATGCCATTCAACAACATAATGTGGAACAGGAAATGGAAGGGCAGAATGTTCAGGTTTAGGAAGAGCAGGGTCAACAAGGACATAATGGTTTGGCTCTTGGTGTAAATCCAGGGAATGATGCTTAGGAACCATGGCCACAGCAACAGCAACCTCAACCTGCTCAGCTGTTGGGTCATCTTGATCTTAATCAGCAACCAATGGATATTAACTTGGATAATGACTTGATTGAAGATGACAACCCCCAGGAAGTGCTCCTTCACCCTGCTCCCCCATGGAGACTTTATTGAGTTGAATGGCATTCTTGCTGGTAATAATGTTGTGGAAGAAGCTATCATCAATGAGCTCCCCCTAGATGTGGCTGAACAGAATCTGCTGAATCTTGCTAATGCAGCCCATATTGATGTACCTTTGCTGCCTGTTGTCCCTGTGAATGTTCTAGATGAGGAAATCCCTCTGGATCAAATGCTGAATGATGAAGAGATGGCAGAGCTAAACAATATCTTCTATGGCGACATGAATCAGGGAGCTCAACCTGATGTTGTGATTCAGCTGAATGCACAAGAAGAGGAGCCAGCTGTGGGTGTTGATGGGGCTGGGTTAGAGTTAGCAGGTGAAGAGCAAGCTATTGATGCACTGGCAGGAAATGTCTAAAATGTTCCTGGTAACCATGCCCATCATCTGCATGTTGGCATGGCCTTTATGCCAGGGCTATATGATCACCTAAATGGGGCCTTTAGAGACTGGGAGTCCAGGAAAATGATGGCTGCTTCCTTTATGCAATGGGATGAATTGATGGGGCAAGGTAACTTGGAATCCACCTCTGCCAGACTGCCTCGTAGTTGGATTCCTTTCTTTTCTAATCTGCTACTCTCTCCAGGTAGCTTCAACTGGGCTAAAGAGTTCATGATCTCTGGTGGCTCTGGGCTACTTGTGGAATTTGAAGGTAATGTGATCCTTAAAATTCCCATAAGATGTCCTCCCAACAAATCCTCAGTCTGCATCTCTGTAGGACCGAAACGGCGACCAGAGGGGGTGAATGGGAGCCTCAAATTTTTTTCTCAAAGAACTAGAGGTCCTCGGCTCGTTCACCCAAACCCCAAAAACAAAGATCCAACACAAGAAGTCCAACACAGAAGAAGGATCACGAAACGGAGCTCAAACGTGCAAAGAGCCAAGAGAACGCTGCTGAGACAGCTAGGCCGGACACGTCCGGTACAGAGGCTGGACGTGTCCGGTATAGAGACCGGACCCGTCCGGTATCAGGCCGGACCTGTCCGGTGTGAAGAACAGCCTGCTCTGCAATCCAAAATAAATCAAAAACCATGTCAAATGATGTCCAAAATTACAAGAATTTGGCCAGAAGCTCTAGGCACCAAATACAAGATTCTCATGAAGTTTCGGCTCAAGAAGCACAAGTCGAGAAAACCGGATGTGTCCGGTATTGAGGCCGGACGCGTCCGATATGAACAGCACCTCTCAGGAAATCCCAAATTTCTTGCTATCTCCTCCAAATCAATTCCAATTGCAACCAAGTTTTGACAGTTGGTTTCTAATGCAATTGGTGAGCTATCTCTAAGAGATCATCACTCAGATCGGAGGAAATCAAGAGAAATCACAAAAGATAAGAAAAGGGGATCTCGGAAAGACCTAGAGCAAGAAATCCGTGACTCTTTGATCTCTTGAGGTTTCAGAGCAATTCCTTCGGTGGAAAGCCTCTACTTATGTCATAGATCAAGTCAAGACAAAAAGAACGGATCGAAAAGCTCTAGAAACAAGGAAATCGCAAAGTTCTCAGAGGGGGAGAGGATGAACTCGTGAAGAACTTCAAGAACGCGATTCGAGAACAAAGTCAAGCCGTGGATCCAAAACCCCAGCCGGCACGCACACGCTAAGGGGTGTGCTTCCTACGAACAAAGGGTACAAATTGTCTGGTGACCTCTCTCTAGCAATTCATGGGGGAGGAGATGAAAACCTAGCCACTGAAGGAGAAAACTGAAAATAGGAGAGGTGAGTTGGAGTTGGGGGACTCCACCTCTATTTATAGATATAATCAGGCATCCCCAAAATACCCCTAAGATAACTTGAGCTAAACTTAACTGCCAGGGGCAATCTTGTCCAACTCATCACATCTTGATCTGACGGCCACCGCGCCTCCTCACCGGTAGCCTTGCATCCACGCAATCTCCCCGATGCCGCCACGTGCCGTCTGTCCGCGCCGGGACCTCCTCCGCGAGTAGCGTGCCGCACACGCATCCCCCGCCCGTGGTTTTGAGGCCAAACCACTCAAACCTCCACCAGTGGTTTTGAG
>DXKC01001671.1:0-15995 GCA_031170775.1 Cymbopogon citratus
GGACGCGTGGGTCTCAGACGTCAGAGCCCCAGCCGCGCCTCGGAGGGATTGGACGTTGGAGTCCAACCGCAACACGGCGACGACGCGACGACAAGGAAATCGCATCCTTCTCTTTCCATCGCTCTGCAATCTCCCCCAAATTCCCCTCTTCACCTCGCTCGCGTCGCGAAAGCAAGCAACGAGCAGGTACGAATTCCTCCCGAGCACTCGCAAATTCCTTGTATTCAGCTTCTCATTGACCCGATCGCGAGCTTTCCCTTTGCGGAACCTTGGATTTTGAGCCCAAATTTCGCGGCCATTCGCCTCTGGTTAACCGGGGTTTGCGAGATACGCAGATTCGTTACTAGTGGCCGGGCGTTAGTCGGGCGCGTGGATTCATCGTCCCACGCTTGGTCTAGAAGGGGGATTAGGGTTTGTTTTGCTCAGGTTAGGGCCCGGATACTCTTGTTGCCTACCTGCGTGCGAGATTGGATTGGTATTTTCTGGCATGATGTTTGCTTTCCATTGGTGACTTGTGGGCTCGTAATTTGGCTGCAGGTGCTGAAGCCCGTGAGCGGTTGATGGATGATGACTGTTCCCATGGATAGTGCAAGCATAGCCCCATCCCCCGTGCGGGACCTTGCCGAGCGTCTCCTTACTAGGGTAAAAGCCTCTTAGTTCCTTTTGTTCCTTTGCATATAATACTACTGGTCTACACTCTGGGTTTTTGATCCAGTGGTTTCTGCTGTGCCCCTGGGTTTTCCACGTTTGTTTGGATGGCTTGTTCTGCTTGTTAGGTTATTCGTCAGGTACATGGTACTCTGGATCATCGAGCAGTTCTTGGGATAGTTTTTGTCTTTACATAGGTTATACTTGGATTGTATGATAAATTGCTTAAGAAAGGAGAATACCTGAGCTAATTGTTTCCTCGGAACAAGTCAAGCTTTGCCTGTATTCGAATATCTCCCATAATCGCAAGGAGATGCAATTGATACTCATGTTTATGTTAAGCATAATGATAAAGTTGTGACATTTCAATGTTGTTATACAGAATAATGAACTCGAAGATCAGCTCCGCAAGTCTGCACAATCCAAAGTCCCATCGGATCCCAACATATGGCTTCAGATGCGTGACAACTTTGAGAAGATAATTCTCTTAGATCATGACCTCTCTGAACAGAAAGAGGTAGAATATCTCCTGTGGCAGTTGCACTACAAAAGAATTGAGGACTTCAGGAGGAACATCAGTGCTGCAAGCTCAGTCGCATCTAGTGGGAAGAGCAACGCTAACCCAGATCGAGTCAAGAGAATTAAATCAGCCTTCAAAAGCTTCCTTTCAGAAGCAACTGGCTTCTATCATGACTTGATGTTAAAGATCAAATCAAATTGGGGCCTTCCACTCAGTTACTTTCCAGAGGGCCTTGACAATGCAAACAACTCTGTGCGAGATGACAAGAAAACAATTCAGTTGAAGAAAGGTTTGATTTCATGCCATCGCTGTCTGATATATTTGGGAGATCTTGCTCGTTACAAGAGCTTGCATGGTGATGGTGATTCTGCTAGTCGTGAATACGCAGCTGCTTCTAGTTACTACAAAGAGGCAGCTTCTTTCTATCCTTCCAGTGGCAACCCTCATCATCAGGTATTACCACATTATTACTATATTTGCTCAGTTGACTATTTATTCTTTACTCAGTCTTTTAATTATTGCTGCTGTCATTTTTTCAGCTTGCTATACTAGCTTCTTACTCAGGCAATGAGGTGGTAGCTGTTTATAGGTACTTCCGAAGCTTAGCTGCAGATACTCCTTTTACCACTGCACGGGACAACTTGATTATTCTTTTTGAAAAGGTATTGGTGCTGTCTTCATTAATTCAAGTTCAAAGTATTGTTCTTATCATCATTTCTCATTTTGGTTTGATGCCTTCAGAAGATTTATTGTTTGACATGAGAATTTTGCTTGATTTCCTGACCTCATCTGGCAAACTTTGTATTGTTTGTCTGATGATATCTGAAGACCAGATGGTTGAAAATTGATTGGACTTCTTTTCAGCATTTTAATTGTTTCTGTGCATCTGATATGTCTGATGACCCTTGGCACTTAGTCACTTACTTTGTACAACCATATAGAGATGCCCTGTACTGGCACTTTTTTTTTTGACAAGGGAACCCTGTAATGTTACTTGATTGAAGGTTCATACATGGCAGATGTTTATTTTCTCCTTTTACTTTTTATACAGCTGTCATGTCCGGAGTACATTATTATGTAAATTAATAATGTTTATATAATGTTAATTTATCTTGAGATGTTTCTTTGTTTAGTACCTCCAGACATACAGTAGTGTCACTGATTCAATAAGTTAGTAGTATTAAGTGCAAATAGTTTTTGTGTTATGAACGTGGTCATGTTCAAGCACACCTACACCAGGCGCCACAGGGCCCATGACGTGCGCCGAGCCCAGGAACGTGCTACTGAGCGCGCAGCGACCATGCAGGGTGACGCGCACGGCACAGCCGCCGTCAGTGGCTAGGAGGGAAAGTAGGGGATCTCTTTCCATTTGGTTAGTCCTAAATTAGTGGAGTTTGTTACTCCTTTTGGTTAGCCGCAGGCTATACATATCTCTGTACCGAACACTTGAGGATTAAGAAAGATATTGCCATCTAATCTCCTCCTCTCCTTCAACCTTAAGCCGGCGATCAGGGGGAATAACCCGATCGACGAAGAAGACGGCACGGGGGCATAACCCTGCCGATTACCACGGATCGAGACTACGAACTCCGTAGTCGAGGTCCGGCGTCCTTGGGCACGAACGCCCATGACAACCTGGTATCACGGTCATGTCGATCCTCTCCCACCACTTCCTCCCAATCCACCACAGCAGCCGCCGCCACGCCACCATCGCCACCCTCCTCCACAGCATCCGCACCCCACCGTCCCACCATGTCTGATCCAACCATCGCCGACGTCGTCGAGATGTTGAAGTCTTTCCAGACGGAGATATCCACCATGAAGAACGACATGGCTGCGTTGAAGGAGAAGTCGGCTTCGTCGTCGGACAACGGCGGCGGTGGCCGCACCGACGGTCCCCGCGATCTGGATCGACCTCCCAAGTTCCAGAAGCTCGACTTCCCCCGCTTCGACGGCAAGTCCGATCCGATGCTCTTCATCAACAAGTGCGAATCCTATTTTCGCCAACAGCGCACCTTGCCAGAGGAGCGCGTGTGGATGGCATCGTACAACCTGGAGGATGTCGCCCAACTATGGTTCATCCAGCTACAGGAAGACGAGGGCACGCCGCCATGGGGCCGCTTCAAGGACCTACTCCACCTGCGCTTCGGGCCGGCCTTGCGCTCGGCGCCGCTGTTCGAGCTCTCCGAGTGCCGCCGCACGGGGACTGTTGAGGAGTACTCCAACAGATTTCAGGCGCTCGGCTGGTGGTGGGTTAGGGTTTGTGGCGGCTGGTGTCGATGATTTTTTTTGGGTTCGTGGAGATGGAGAGGATTGGTAGTGGCTGTGGGAGAATCGGTTGACTCGTGATACCAGATGTTATGAACGTGGTGGGTATTTTGGGGATAACTAGGCCTTATGCTTTGCCAAGAGCTTGAGAGATTGAGGGAGACTAGAATTGTTTCTTCATAATTCATTGCTTATTTTCTATTGTGCCTCATGGGCTGATTATAAAGGTTACATAGGACTAGCACCTCTTGTGATTAGACAATATGGTACTATTACTAATTGCTCTAACATAGATAAATAACTAATATAACTTGGGCCTATTGGGCCGGTGGCAGCCTGTTGGCTGCCCATGACATTTTGAGGCATGTATCTGTATTTGTATGTTCTCATTTGCAAATGTTAGCATTCAGGTTGATATCGATAGCCCAAGATATCACTTCTTTGCGGCTGATATAGAATTGTAATTGGTCATGATACCCTTACTCGATGAACATATTAAATCAATAGCTAATGGTAGGATGATTTCCAATATGTATTCCTTATGATTCTCAATATTTGCTAGTTTTGCTGTCATGTTTGCATCATACTCTTGAGTAATACGCAATACTAACAGAGAGCATGGTTTTTATATTAAAAAAAGAATGGAACTGATTTTATCATCAAATCAACAATTATTTCCAGATTTGCACTATTAAGCTTCTGTAAATAATGATGCAACTTCCTATGCAGAATCGCCAAATCTATGGACAGCTGTCAGACAATAACAAATTTCACAGTGCTAAGACGTTACCCCCACGGCCATCTGGGAGGGGCCGAGGACGGGGAGAAGTAAGGTTTCAGCCAAAAGATTTTAATGCTGAAACAGCTGACAGTGAACGGGAGTGCAATATTCGTGAGACATTGAAGGCCTTCTATATACGATTTGTCAGGCTCAATGGAATTCTTTTCACGAGGACCAGGTATACCCCAGTCTCTTACATGATCAGAATTGTTATTCTTCATCCCTCTTACTGGTGTCAATCAGCCTAATTATACTTTCTTCTCCTCTCCCTTTTTAACAGTTTAGAAACATTTGGGGAGCTGTTTTCTTCAGTTAGCAATGATTTGCAGGTTCTTCTTTCTTCTGGTCCTGAGGATGAGCTTAATTTCGGTTGTGATGCTGCAGAAAATGCATTAGCAGCTGTTAGGCTTACTGTCATCCTTATATTCACAGTACACAATGTAAAGAAAGAATCTGATAGCCAGTCGTATGCTGAAATTGTGCAACGCAGAGTACTGCTCCAAAGTGCGTTTACGGCTGCTTTTGATTTTGTTGGACGAATTCTCAGAAGGTGTTCAGAGCTCCGTGATATTGCATCAAGCTTCTATCTTCCAGCCATTTTGGTGTACATCGAATGGCTGGCGTCCCATCCAGAGTTAGCTGTTGATTCAGAGATGGAGGAAAAGCTTGCAAATGCCAGATCTTTCTTCTGGAATCAATGTATCTCATTTCTGAATAAGCTGATCCTTACCAAGCTTGCATCTATGGATGATGATGATGATGAGGCTTGCTTTTCTAATATGAGCATTTATGAGGAAGGTGAAACTGGCAACAGGCTTGCCCTTTGGGAAGATCTTGAATTGAGAGGTTTTTTGCCCTTAGTTCCTGCACATACCATTTTGGATTTCTCAAGCAAACACACATTTGGAAATGTTGGAAGCACCAAGGAGAAGAAAGCACGGGTTCAACGAATTTTCGCTGCAGGGAAGTCACTGCTGAACTTTGTTCAGATTGATCAGTCGAGGATATATTTTGATCCATCTTCCAAGAAATTTGTCATGGCCAATAACCCTCCTGTTTCTAGAGCTAACAACCCTCTTCATGAATCTCCTGATGCACTTAAAACAAATGGCACTGAAATGGATTATGAGGCTGCTAGAAAATTTGACTCAGTTTCTTCTAATGTGGGCACACTGCAGTCTAATGTGAAGTTTAGCCCTGATAGTGATGATGATGAAGAAATTGTTTTCAAGCCTGTAGCTTCTGAGAAATTTCTGAAAGCTCCTTCAGACCTGTCAGTTAATGGATACATCCATCCTGTACCAATGTCTGCTGCTGGCTGGCCAACCAATGCTAGTTTAGTGTCTGTTCAGAGCACTGCATCAATGTCTGCGACTGGTTGGTCACCCAATGGTGGGTCACATTCTCTATCAGTTGCTGGTAATTACAACATTAACCAGTTGCTTCCCAGGTCTTCTGTTAGTTGGGCTGTCAATGGTGAGCAAAATGTTATTCCTAGCATTGCTCCAAGATTTGAACTCATTCAACCTGTTGAGCCTGCTTCCAGCTGGACAAGCAGTGGTGCGCAGCATGTTGGTGGTCAGTACACAGGTTTAACTTTCCAAGATGTTTCTGAACCACGTATATCTGCATCAATGGTTCAACGTTTTAGTAGCCCTGACTATTCAAAAATTCTCAGTGAACAAGAAATGCTGTTAATGAATGGACTGAAGACTGTCAACATATCTGGAAATAGCTATCTAGAGCAGAGATTGCAGGCTGGATCGAGTGGTGTACAGTCTATTAAGTATTCATCTATTGAACCTGCTGGTACGACTAAAAACTTGATGCACGATCATGTGAAAATTACTGGAGAGACTGTCCCTTCTACGCTTGATTCAGTTGTACCTTCAATAGCACCATCAGGTGGCATGACAATGAAATTCATGGAAGCACCACTAACTGCTTCAAAGAAGAACCCTGTTAGTCGTCCATCAAAGCCTGTCGGGCCACCTCCAGGATTTAATCATGTAACCCCGAAGCGTCAAGATGATTTTATTCCAATTGAAAAACTGCAGAGCCCACAGGTCGATGATTACAGCTGGCTAGATGGCTATCAGCCATCAATTGATCATGTTAGCAATTTGAGAGCTGTTTATCCTGGTGCCAGTGATACTACCACTGCATTTGCCACTCCATTCCCCTTCCCTGGGGAACAGGTCTCTGGGATACATGCACAAGGGGCCTATGAGAAGACATGGCAAGATTTCCACCTTTTTGAGCCTTCAAAACAGAACATGTTCCAAAATCACCAGCAAAGAAATCAGCAAAGTGGCCAAATAGATGAACAAGAGCCAGCAAATTCTATCTGGACTAGCAGTTACCATGTGTGATTCAGTAACCTGTACAAGGATGATTGCTGGTAAAGACACGTTTTCCAGTTGTCAACATTACAAATAATTCATCTTAGCAAACTATCATTTCATTTTGTGTTCTATTTTCTCGCGCTGAAATTAGGTTCACGTGTTTGAAGATGTTACAGTTGTAATTTATATTTTGTTTTATTTCATTTATGTAGGAGTTGCTGGGGACTATTGGATTAAGTGGCACAGCCTGACCTATTGAGCTGGGCCCATACCTGCAGCACTCTCATAGTGTTAAATTTCTTTTGAGAATGGTGGTCTTTGAAGCATGACGACGTCTGCTATTAGGTTTGGTACGTGGCACACCTCCGGTTAGACTTGCACCCTTTCAACTTGTTCTCTCTTTCTTTTTGTTCTTTTGATTTTTGATGTATTCAATTGGATATAACTTAATGTCATAAAATCACTTGAGGTACTTCTGCAGTTTATTTGGTTGATTGCTTCCACATGCAGCTGTAAAATGGACTAAGATCTTTTTAGTCCACTTTCCTTTAGTGCCAAAAGGAGTAATCCATCCCATTATATTGCTATTGTCAACAGTTTTTGTGGTATCTCACACCCGGCATTGTTTGCATTGTTTTAGTTCAGTGCCATTTATGGCTTTATTTGGGAGCATGGTAACTAGTTATATAATAATATAATTAATAAATTTATCAATGGTATATTATTTATCTTGTACTCCCTCCATTACAAATTATAAGACGTTTTGGTATTTCTAGATACATAGTTATGTCTATGCATATAGATATACATGATGTCTAAGATACATAGGAAGGAAAATCGATGTATCTAGAAAAGCCAAAACATTTTATAACTCGACATGGACTAATGTTTATCATCTGTTCAAAGCAATGTTTTCAAGGCGTCGCTTTGGCGTCGCCTAATCGCCAAGGCGCTCCAGGTGAGATGTTTTAGCGGACGACTCGCCTCAGATTCGTATGGCGTCCGACTTATGACTGTGGCCTTCGGAAAACGTCGATTTGGTGTCCGATTCATCCCAGATCGAGCAAGGTGGGCGCCATATGGGGATTATGCTCTGTTCAGAGGCGGGAAACCGCGAGAGAGCGCGGGAGAAAGGACGGGGAAAGAGTAGGCGTGCGCACAGAGATAGAGGGGGTAGCGTGCAAGAGAATTAGGTGCATGTGGGGTAGCGCGTTAGAAATCAGAGAGCAGAGAGAGGAGCGCTCACAGGGAAGGACCTAACTACTCTGCCCGTGCGAATGCGTTTGCCCGCGCCTCCAGGAGAAGCTGCTGCTGCCACCATGCCTGTCTCCCCCTCCCCTCTTCCCCATCTGTGCGAGGAGCAGCCGCTGACGGGCTGCTGTTACCACGCCATCTCCTCTGGTTCATCCGCACGAGGAGCAGCTGCTTGGCAGGCTGCTGTTTCCCTGCCGATTCCTTTGGTCCTCCTCCATCTGTGCGAGGAGCCGTGGCCAGCGGGCTGCTGTTTCCCCACTGACTCCTTTGGTCCTCAATCGAGCAGGACCTGAGCCGCCGCCTCCAGTCTTCCCTCGAGCCAGGTACTCTGCTCTTCCCTCCAGTCAAAACAGGGAGGTGCAGCCGGCAGCGGCGCGGTGCAGGAGAGGTACGATGACACTAGGGCTACGAGGGTGGGGGGCACATGGGCTGCTTGGTACATGTGGGCTGCGCCAGACCACTTACTCCTCCCCATTTCTTTTTCTTTTTCTTTATCATTTTTGTACTTCTCTGAACTGTTTTAAAATTTCCTTTAGTTGGTAAGGCGTCGCCTCGTCTTATGCCTTACTCGCTTAAGCATAAGGCGGTAGTCGTTCGCCATGCCTCGCCTTACCGCCTTGAGAACATTGATACAAAGTAGAACCAATGTCCTATGATTTTATACTTGGGACCGATGTCCTTTGATTTTATACTTGGGTGCAGGAGTAGAAGAGTCAAAGAATGATTAAAGTAGAGTTGGTCTTCTTTTGTTCCTGAACTTAATCTGCTTCTCTTTTTGAGAGTAATTATAAAGCGACTGCATTTATTTATGGGAGTTGGAACATCTTCAAAAAAGTATACTAGGAAGATATGAGATAAACATAATTTTCAAATGATTTGTTCTGTTATATTTAGGTAATAAGAGTTAAATGCACTAGCGGCCCTTAAACTTGTAAGGGTGTGTCACTTGGTGCACAAACTTTAAAAATGCATTTTTTGGTCCCTTGTTGAAATCAGTTTGGTTTTCACATGGTGAAATAAGTTCGACCTTTGTGCAGGGAGATTAGATCGATCTTGGTTTGGGAGAAATGACCCTGGCTTTGTGGGGCAGAATTGATCGTGGAGTCACAAAAGCGAATAGATCGTAAATGAGAACAGATAGTGGGGAGGGGACCGGTAAATAGATCGAGCGAGTTAGCGAGCACGAGAGCGCGCTAGATAATGGCTGACAAAAATATTAGTCGTTGGGTTTCCTTGTACGATTAATGGTTAGACACATGATAGCCTAACAACCACAAATTACACATGGTCGTTGATTCTCAATCCTGTAGTAGTGATTGATCCATTTGTGGAAGAAGAGGTAAGGAGGGGTTAAATGTTAAAAAAACATGCCACATTGGCGTGCCCCGCATCAACATGGGAACACTTCTGTGGCTGGCATGGACCGGTGCATCATTCAATAAGTTTAGGGACCCAAAAATGCATTTTTAAAATTCAAGGACCTAAGGAGACACCCTTGACCCTTGCAAGTTTAAGGGCTTCTTCTGCATTTAGCTCTTTTAGGTAATATATATACACCATAGTTTAGACTTCTCCCAATTTGATGGAATACTAGGGTGCTTTCACTTGTATTTTTCTAGAACAGTCATTTTTCAGACTACAGGGCTTTGCCTTCTGCTATTAATGTTGCTATATATTTGCAAAATTTGTTCTCTTTTGTTGGTTAACGTCTCTCTTGTGGAATATTTTATATATGCCTATACACTTATTTGGTTGGTTTGCAATTTACAGGGAGTGCCACCATCTTCTGGGCCAAAGAGGGAGTGAAGGACGATTGATCTGTCAGCAGTCTGATGGGGATGAATTATACGAGGTCTTTAATGCTGAAAAAGGGTTAATGAGACAAACTAGAATCCAGTGATTATATTCACTCTGCACGGACCATACGATTCATCTCTCATTGGACACGTAGCTACCACAAGAATGGTGTGGGTGCTGTTGCTGCCGCAACTAAAAAGGCCATTCAGTGTGGATGTCAGTTGTCAGTTGGGCTATGCCATCTAAGAATAAAAGTTCGAGGAACAACGAGCATGTTGCCAAGTCGTTTCTCAAGTATAAATTACTGCATCTAGTTATCTTGATACTTCCCTTCTGGAAACAGTGTCGGTTGCTGTTGCGCTGTTGCAAGTCACGATTAAATGCTTGGAACAGTTTATCATGTTATTATTTGTGTGGCTCCTATATGTTATCTGGAACTGTATGGACCAACCCTTAGTGTTGCATACAACGTCTGTGATTTGACTGAATATTTTGTATGTTTCTATTAAGCTTATTGATTTTGTTCTTTAGTCGATTTCGGTTGCCATGGTCGTTGAATGAACCACCGAGCTACTGTAGTAACAGATTTCCAGATTAAACTAGCCGTATCTCTGGCCAAGATAGGAGACAAGGTGTATTGGTGTATAAAGTATAGAAGATTACACTTACTGCAACTTCCTCTGGTGACGTGAGTCCATCTAGGATTGATCGTCACTATATTTTCTTTTCGAACACGCTGTGTATCATTTCATTCTACTAATCTCTACCCGTATTTCTACCAAATCTCTACCTAATAATAAAGCACGAAAGTTTCATTTCACCTCTTTCTTTCATCCAACTAAGAGATCGACTCGGTCTACCGGTTTCTATCACGTGTCCTTTTTTAGTTTGCTAGAGACAAAAAAAAAGTACACGTTAACTAAAGGAATAAAATTCCACCGTACGTATCCTAATACAATCCATCTCTTGCGTTTGCATGCATCCGTAACCAAGCCCCTACATGCATCCATAACCAAACAACAGCGACCAGACTCCGTCTCCAACATGTGCAAAGTAGTACGTGTCCTACTCAAATACAGGTCAACGTTTGGGAAAGAGACTCCAATACAGGTTGTCGTCCAAAAAAGGTGCGTGAATCTGAAATTATATTACAACTGTAGCAACCAGGAGTTCTGTTCGTATCGATAGATTGGGTTATGTACGTTAAACAAAGATACAACTATAATCAGCTATTTCCCTCTATAATCTCAAAGTTCGTTTAGCCTTGCAGTCCATGACGGATTAGCATAAGCTTGAGAACTAAATCAAAGTCTAGCCTCCAGAGCACATAATATAGAAATATGTGCTATACATATTTCCTCCAGAGCACATAATAAACATGCACCGGTGAAGCAGTATTTTTTCTTCAAAATATTTCCTCGCCGGTATACCATGTATGTCTCTAGATTATTTGTTTGTGGCATCCGAGATAATTTAACAACTGTGAGTACAGGAAATATTTTGAAGAAAAAATACTGCTTCACCGGTGCAAGCTTGCGTGTATATATATAATAACATGACATGCCACTCATGCATGCATCACCGTCAAATCCTCAGCTACTCGCGTCTTATACTAGATGTGGAATTTTAGTTGCTTCAAGTTTCACGACAAAAATGTGTAACTAAAAGTGGTTTAACCACCAAAAGCAATATGATCTATCAAAAACAACTACATTTATCACTCAGTTATTATTATTTGTTAAAACACTACATAAAATATACATATATGATTGTATTATATTGATTTTTTTAGATTACATAGTACAACGCAGACACCCAATACGCACGTACACTCATCCCTATGAACACACGTACGCAAACCCTACCCCTATGAGCACCTTCGAAGGACTGGGCCGGCAGATCTTGAAGTTCACGAAGTCACCACAGGTACTTCGCTGTCGACGGAGACGTCGCCTACCACTTAATGCATAGTGCCGGAAAATCCTGAAAAAATCTCAGGAAAAGGTACGAGCACCAGGATTTGAACCCTGGTAGGTAGGTTCCACCATAAGGAACCCAACCAGCTGATCTATGATCTACCCGTAGCGAAGCACAGGCATTTTTCCTATATCTATATTGATGTGGTTTATATAATAATGGATTTAAAAAAATTAAGTTTCTTCTCTCATTAGAACACACCGACATATTTGCTATCATAGCTGCTTATGTTGATAAATATTATGACACCAAATTAACATTGCTATGACGCGTAGTTGCTTGGAAGAGAAACATGTACTCTGAATTTGAGATGTACTAATTAATAGTGGAAGCTGAGGTCATCATTTGTTGAACTAAGTCTATTAGCTTAGATAATGTTTTTTCTCTCCCGTAGCAACGCACGGGCATATTTGCTAGTAATAATAAAACACAAATTTTATGCTGCCTCAAATTTCTGTCCGCCACCTCTCCTGTCCTAATTTGTCCACTTCTTATAGTATATACTTGTCGGTGTTTCGAGGCTCGACGCCTTTACACCGGCAAGTAAATTTATAATGCTGAGCGATCCCGCTCCGAATGGTGATGCAAGATGGACACAAGATTTATACTGGTTCGGGCAAGGAAGGCCCTACGTCCAGTGGAGGGGGTAGAATTGTATTATCTCGCACCGAAGTGCTCATAGTAGGGGTTACAAGCGAGGTTGTGTTGCGTTCCGTATAGCTCAGGACTTAGAGAAAGTACTGAGTTGTATCCGAAAAAATCCTCCTCTTAGAACTACCCCAGACGTCCCCTTTTATAGTCCAAGGGGAGGCCGTGGGGGTACAGGAATGTTCTAGAGGTGAATAGTAATTGATGATGTTGTGATGCGTAGGTGTTGTGCACCGGGATGGTTCTGGCCTCGTCGGCGAGCAACAATGTCAGCCGGGATGGCGGCGGCGGTGCTCTGAACTGCGTGCGTCTGGCTCTGTCGGCAGTGATGGGATAGATGTACCTGTGCTGACTCCCGAGCCTCGGCCGGCCGATTCGAGGGGGCCTCGGTATGGAACAGGTGCTCTGTACCTGTAACTCCCGGTGTACGGCCGCCACGGGTCCCGCTCGTGGGCTTTGGACGGTGCCGTAATGCAGTTTTTAGGGGTACAGGAATGTCTGCCATACTGCAAAAGTTACCAGGTATGGGCTTTAAAGGGATGATTTGACCCCTACTTTAGCCACTGTGCTGCCGCAGCAACCATATGATTTGGGTATGAGCTGGTAAGAGCATTAAATTCGCCCGTCAGAGCTGTATGCGAGAAGCCTCGAGGTGCCGACGAGAAGCCTCGTGCAGAACGGAGGGACGCCCTGGCGTCGAGCCTTGTATGCTACGCATGTGTCGGCATCTCTGACCCTCGTGTAGGCTAATCTTGGCCCGACGGAGTGTTTACGAGGGGTCCGACCCTCGTACGAGGCGAAAATCCCGTTCGAGGTCCCGACCCTCGTACGGGACGGAAAACTCATATGAGGCGTGGGGCCTCGTACGAGGCGCGGTAGGGTCGGAACTTAGCTATGTGGGGTCGTAAGTTATAGTGAAATGTCGTTCCTCCTTTTTTAAGGTTCGGAGGTTACTTTAGTGAACCGGTTTTGGCTTTTCCAATGAGGTTGTTTAGGGTACCCCTTATTTAGGTACCCGACAGTGATCTTCTAGAATCTTCCTGGTTACAGAAAAGTTGATTTTTGCCTTTTATCTCTATGTAAACCTGACATGTGGCCCTTTTCTTGTTAATTCTTGATAACCCCTGCAGAAACAGACATTCACCAAAACAGTTAAAACCCTAAGTCTATGGTGATGTTCAGTTTATATCCCCTTTCTTCTTCTTTATTGATATATAAATTTGATGGTTAACAACCGTCAACATTCACTAGTCTAGAACGCCTAAGCTTGAGCTTCGACGCTGGCCACCTTATCATGCAGAGCAGCCTTCTCTCCAGACCATTGGCTTTCTCTAACCTGGTACTCTTTCTGCTGTGCTTCCAAGGCATCATATGGTTTCTTCAAATCATTATATTACTCCCAGACTAGAGCGAGCCTTTCTATAGTGCATCGGCACTGCTCTGCAGTTTCTGCCAATGACTGCACACACAACAACTCAGTATCACAAGCGGCAAAACAAATGGCATACACAGCAACATGTAACACGCTTACCCGGAAGTGAGTCCACAGACCTCGTAGGTGTTTTTCAATGACTGGGTGCACCTCTTCATCCTGGATATCCTCATATACTTGATAATTGCCAAACACTCGGCTTATGGTTCGGTGTTGCTGCACAGGTGCTTCTCGGGCTGGTTCACGGACCACTTCTTCGATTTCGTCTTCATCATGAGTCGCTTGATTGCCCAGACCAGTCCTAGACCCATCCCTAGGCATGGCGGCAGCTTTAGCATGAGGTGCTGCACCTAAACTAGGGACTAGGCCCGTCGGCTGCTTTGGGGCTGGGTTCTTTTTTGACATCGCCGGCACAGGACCACTTGACGCTTGGGTCGCCTCTGGTGCTCCCCCTTGAGGCTCTATGGGTCCTGTTGGTGGCACAGGCACCTAACCCTAGGCTGGAGGTGTTGTCTACTGCTCTGCCACACGCTGGCCTGCATTCTCCCCCATGGTCGCTGCAGTCTCCTGTGTAGATGAAGGTCCTTGCCTTACATCTCCCGGCTGCTGACCAGTGGGCGGGGGCGTGCTTTGTGTTGCTGCACGCACCTGTATGCCTTCCATAGGCGTGGCTGGCATCCTTGGTGTTACTAATTGCATAGGCATCTGCTCGGTGAACGCAGGCCTGCACATCATTACATTCAAATTGCTCTATGAGTTCACATGCTTACAAATTCAACACTCTAAGATTTCTGAACAGACAAATTACCTGGATGAAAAGTCATGCTCCATGCCAAAACTGAAGAAGTCATCACCCCCAAGCGGAGTACTGCTATGTACTCCTTGATCGCCACCAGTAGCCGGTCCAGAACGCAATGCCTCAGTTCTCATAGGCACTGCTCTAATGGTTCGTTTCTTCTAGGCGCTGGTCTGCTAACTAGAACCTGGGGACTTGGCTTCACTGGAGTATTCGCTTTACCACCAGTCTGGGCTGTGCCCTTGCCAACTGAGGACCCAAAGGCACCAGTTGTCTTCTGATGTTTTGTCCTGGCATCCAGCGTTTCTAGATCTTCAGAATCTAAGGTGCTTGATTCAATGATGGCCTGCCGACATAGCCCGGTTTCAATATTTAGTTTTCCACCAGTCAACAAGGTGGTGTTCTTCTTCTTTTTCTTCTTCTCTATTGGTTTCTCTGGCATTGGGCGTTTGCCTTTTGCCAGGGGCCGAGGCTGAGCAGGAGATCCTTCTCCCAGGTCTATGCTGGAACTGCTCGCTTCTTGAGCAGCCTTCTGCAGACGAGCATCCAGCGACTTCTTTGAAGCTCTTTGGTCAGCCAATGCTTCACCTTCTGGCCACTGCACTATTGGAATGCCAAAAAAATAGGATGCTTGGTCCTGCCCAGCAATGATCTGTCAGACCACAAGTAATTCAAGTTACAAGGCAAACAGCAAGAGAGCGTAGCACACACATATGAGATACAACTTACATCAGGAGGCACCATTCCAATGCAGTATGGGATCTGGGGCCTGCGAGGATATGTGGCCGTGAAGTTTTGATTAAAGAACAGACCCATCCACTGTGTGACCGCTTCCCCGGTCATCGGTCCTTTGGGAGCATGTGGCTCCCGAGATGTGTCATCTTCCCCATGGTACTCATACATGGGCCTAACCCTCTCCTTGCACGGCTGTACTCGGCGTGTTAGCTAGGCAGCTGCTACATATGGTCCAGAGTAGGTAGTGGTGTCAATCAGCTTTAGTAATTCATGCACCTGCACCATTTCACTAGCACTGTTGCTCGCTTCCCACTTGTCATTCTTCTCTGGGATGTAAACCACGTCGGACAGTTGTTAACACTGGATTTTGGTAGAGACCGAGAATGACAGGTGGGCCAGTGTGCGACAGGCTAAGGCAATCGGCAAACAACGATGCGGTCGGCAAAATCTCTGGATTCAGCAGGTAGCCGCTCGGTCGGCTAATTTTTAAACGATTCGGCAAAGCTCATGCGAACGGTTCCTTGAAGAAGAAGGTGAGCTTATTCGGAAAAGAGGCAAGCAGGAACCGATTAAGAAAAGAAGAGCCGTAATTATGGAAGACTCCGAGAAGAAATATAGATAGGAGTCGGTACTTTCAAGGTTTTCGTAGTATCTTGTAACGTAATCCGTTAGAACTCATGTCTTGTCCAGGGTATAAATATCGACCCTCGACCATTATAAAAACTATTCAATCACGAATCAATCAACCGGCCCCGTGCCACCTATCGAGTCCTTTAGTCGTGTCGTCGAGTTCT
>DXKC01001673.1:0-11946 GCA_031170775.1 Cymbopogon citratus
CCAATGGGCACCACCAAGCCAAGGGTAGAACACTTTGGATTCATCATGAACAAAGTTGAACGGAGACTTACAGCTACTTCAAACTTTCTATCTCATGCGGAAGACTTGAGCTCGTGAATTCGGTTCTATCCTCTCTCCCTACATATGCTATGTGTACTCTCCAGCTACCTATTTCAGTTATAGAATACATTGACAGAGCAAGAAGGCACTGCCTTTGGAGAGGAGGCACTGCCTTTGGAGAGGCTCTGACAGTAATGCTAAAATGAAACCCTTGGTGGCCTGAAAAAAATGCAGCAAACCAAAGAGAAAAGGCGGTCTTGGCATCATCAATCTCAGAAGCCAAAACTCTGCCCTCCTCCTTAAACACCTAGACAAATTCTACAATAGGAAGGAAATTCCATGGGTCAAATTGGTTTGGCATGCACACTACTCCAATGGTGACATTCCACATGCAACTATTGATAAAGGGTCTTTTTGGTGGAAGGATATTTTGAAGCTCTGTGATCTCTTTAGAGGAATTGCTAATTGCAAACTTGGATATGGTTCTACTATTCTTTCCTGGTCAGACTTATGGAACGACAATGTCATGCAGAATAACTTCCCTAGACTTTTCACCTTTGCCAAAAACAAGAAGATTTCTGTGTTGCAGTTCCTTTCAAACAACAACCTTGAGTCACAATTTCACCTCCCATTGTCTGAACAAGCCTACCAAGAATACCGAACAATGCAAGACTATATTCAGACTATACAGGTTCAACAGGACACAAAAGATTCCTGGCACTATATTTGGGGCAGCAGCTATACTTCTTCTAAACTCTACAACTTTCCCAGGGAAAGTTTCCCTACAGAAATGTTCAGCCTCCTGCCCCTTTCCTATGGATTTGGGATTCAAAGTGTTGTAACAAACTTAAAGTCTTCTCCTGGCTCATGATTATGGATAGGCTAAACACAAGGAATCTTCTCAAAAGGAAAAAACACAAGTTGGAGGGCAACAACTACAATTGTGTTCTCTGTAATCAAAATGTTGAGGAAACTGCTTTTCATCTCTTCTTCAGTTGCCCTTTCAGTCAGGCTTGCTGGCGTCACTTGAATATGCACTGGAACTTCCGAAGTGATTCTTCCAAATGATAATGCAGTCAAAACAACAATACCAGAATCGCTTCTTCATGGAGATCTTCATCATTGCTACATGGCACATATGGAAGCAACGTAACAACTTTATTTTTGACAGAGAACGGCCTTCTTTCTCCCCCTGGAAATGCTCCTTCTTAGACGAGGCTAGATTGAAGGCTCTTAGGATGTCTGAGGACAAACGCCCTTCTTTCCTGCTTTGCTTAGATCAGTTTCTTAGTTTTTTTGCTGCCATGTGGCTCTCTCAGCCTCCTGGGTGGTTTTTTTTGTTGTGCTTTTCTTTCTGTACAGTTCTTACCTTGTTTATTTAATTTTAAAATCTCACAGTGGGGGCTTCCCCTACTGTATTTTAGGCTCAAAAAAATAAAAGTTAAGCCAGCAGTTCTGATTTCTGAAGCTGATGTAGTAGTTATGGCACATCCATAAGCATAAATAGTTTATCACACTCTTAGTCGTTTTGTCCATACTGCCAGACTGCCTAACTAGTTCACGGATGCACCGTAACATTGTTATATCTGTTTCTGAAACCTGAGATGTAATTAGTCACCAGACACAGTGAATGAAAAAAGAAATGCCACTGTTGGCAAAGTGAACAGCACAATATTGGTCAATTATTGCTTTTGAAACTATTAATTAATTCATATAAGCAGGAACAGCTGTTTTGAATGACTATCTTCAGTTTAACATGTGCTACTTATTTGTATGTTCAGATTTGTTAGGTCAAGAACATTATTCAGTTTTAAGTTTCTGATATGCCAACTGCAACATGTAAGAGATTTAGTTTTAAGTGGAGAACAGACAAGATTGCACAAATGTACTTAGATTTTCAAATTATAAGTTGTATGGGATTGGGAAGCAGCTTTAGCTATTTGGTTAACTGATCAAGCAGCATCCGGGGTTAGCAAGGATACTATAGTTAGCTCAAGCCACCATATTTCACACATGTTATAAGAGTTTATCTATGTAGCAGTGTAATCCAAGAGCAGAAACTGATATAGTACTGATGGTTAACTAATAGTTTATTAAAACAATTCATTTCAAGCAATGACATGTTTAGTTTTACATTCAAAACTTATTGAAACATGTGGAACATTACACAAAAGATACAAGGAAATCAATTTCTTATTAAGAAAGAGTTAAAGCATTAGCCACAAAATTGCATATCGTGTCAGCATTATAGGAAATGGCAAGTTGGCCATAATTTGGATCATTGCATGATAGAACCTAAAAAAATGTGAACCTAGAAGGAACTAGGTGATCTTCACTGAGATGAAAATAGGCACACAAACTAAAGCTGACAAAGGATTTCAACCTATGTGCTTGGGTGCATGACCACATCTCCCACCCAACCACAAACCAGTTGAGCTAGACTCACTTCCTGCATTATAAAACTTAGGACATGCCTAATGTTTTCATACCATAGTGGTTAGCTCCTCAGACCCCAAGTTAGGGAGCTGTCAGCCACAGTTCAAACTTCAAACCCTGGTGGCATGAAAATAAAGACCCCTCACTGGCAGTGTGTCATACTGTATTGACGGTGTTGCCATACAGTGGTCGTGGCAGTGGTCGTGGCCCAAGTATCAGAGTCTTATCTGGGTGGTGTGTTTAATTCCACTATTTCCAAGAGTGGCACATCAACTTTACAAGTTCTGGTCGATGAATGAAATAATCACTCTCAATGCATAGTTTCATCTCACTGTTTCATAAGTTAGTCACAGCTTTAAATAGTTACATAGTGTTGTGATCAAATGTATCATATGAACAATTAGCTACTCTCAATATTATTTAAATTGAGCATGATAGACAAGGAGGCATGACAGGCAATGAGGAACCAAGACACACGAGATTTAGGTCAAAACACATGGATTGGAAACTGTGGGCTCTCAATGGAGGTTAGATGGACTTCCATTCACGCGGAAACAGTGTAAATTCTCAATTGAGATTCATGGGGATGAAACTAATCTCATCTCCCTCCTCTTAATTTCTTTGCCACCTCATCACTTCTGTTGATGTGTCATAACCATTAATAAATAAGGATGAGGCCTCCCCCCACCCCAACCCCAAGACTGGCCTTATGCAGTACCATGGGACCATCTTCGACCACTGGCCAAGTTTTTTATAAAAAACTTCATACATCAACCACAAACTTTGAAACCATCTATCTTCCTACTCAAAAAGCAGCATATCTCAGCTATAGTAGTATTATACCAGGAAGAGAAGAAAGTATTTGTAGTTCAGCGCCCCAACACAGTTAACAACCCACACACAATGATGATCCATCTTAAGTACACATCTTCCACCTGAAATCATGTAGAGCACACAAAAAGATATTAGGACTCATGACAGCTGGCGAAACATAAAGCTGACCCTAAAGATTAAGCCACATATATACTTACAAACAGAGCAATGGTGGCAACGAGGTGGTTTCAACTGGTTGCACTTCCTACAGTACCTAACCCTTGGATTTGCCGTATTGCCAAGAGCCACAGATTGCTGTGAGTTTATCTGGCTACTGAACTCTGAGGTAGTGAGAGGAGCAGTTTCTCCCCTCTCCACATCAAAATCAAGATTCCAATTTGGTGGCACAGAACCAGGGTCGGTGAACACGACAGAAAAATAACTCCATAAAAGCATAGCAAGCTGCATAAGAGAAAGTAAATTATCTTATTAGCACACTAACAAAACTGTGAGAAAAGGGTGTAAGATAATTCTACGACGGTTTACAGTTAACTACGATGGTACACAAAGCACCAGAAATTTTGTCAACTTTATGGTTCTATACAATCATCAGTAGAACTCAAATGCATTTGATCAGATCATCTAGAGAACTTTCTTTTTCTTAATAAACTTCATTCCGCATAATTGCTCCATTTTAACATTTGACGTGCTCTCTATTAAACAAATGTCTTGTCAAAGCCCATATTAGTAAAACAATAATTGTAGCCGAATCAAGACAGTCCAATCCAACGATATCCAAATTCCATAAAATATAACAAAATTGCTTCCAAGAACTAAGATCGACTCCCAATGATACCCAATCCCGCTGATATTAGCATCTTCTTCACCAAAAGAGCAGATATTTCGCCTGAAGGAGGAACCATGGGAATCTCCCCACCCACCCAACCTCCCTAGCTACGTGAGGATACGCACCAGGAAGTGGAAGAGGAACAGGACAGCGAACGCGGCGAGAGTGGCGCCGCCGCCGGTGAGGAGGGCGGGGCCGTAGTTGCAGAGGACGACAGCGTAGTAGGTGACGCCGACGATGGCTAGGACGAGCAGGATCATGATGGAACCCAGCCCACGGAGAGCCGTGCAGAACCGGAACACGTTCCACGCCATCGCGACCCCTGCCGATCTGTACATGGTCCCCCCGCCACCGCCGCCTCCGGTACGGCTGCCAAGGGCAACCAGGGAGGAGGAGCGAGCAACACACCGGCGTCCCCTGGTGGATGATCCAGGAAAACGAGGCGGAGGAGGATTGGGAATGTGAGAAGGAAAACGAAGACGGGGGCAGCCGGGCAGGTCAGATGTCAGAGCTAGAGGTGGACCTCGCCGCGTTCTTGTTCATTGCTTCTAGATTGGCTTCGGTGAGGGCACATGATTTTTATGATACGGAGGAAAGAGAGTAGAAAGAGAGAACAAGCTATTTCATTCACGAAACAACTACCTCAGGACACGGCTACACATAAACAGTCTCATACGCCGTCTCATACATTACCACATAAGATTTTTGATGATGTAGAGAAAAGAGAGAGGAGAGAGGACGAGGCCCTCATGAGCTAAAATTTAGCACTATGAGACAACTATTTTACCATTGTATGAGTTGTTGTTGTCATGCACCTCACATTTCTATTTTTACTCTCTCCTTAGATTAAGGAATTACGAGTTGCTACGAGACAACTTAGAAAGACAACCATTGTACATATAGTCTATTAAGTTGTCTTATATTACGTGACACTATATGAGACAAGTTATAAGACAACACCAATGTACCTGTCCTCATGAGCTAAAATTTAAGACTATGAGTCAACTATTTTACTATTATAAAAGTCGTTGTTGTCAAATACCTCACAATCCTATTTTTCTCTCTTCTTAAATTAAGGAATTGCGAGTTGCTATGAGACAATCTATAAAGACAACCATTGTATATATAGCCTATTAAGTAGTCTCATATTACATGACATTATCTGAGACAAGTTATGAGATAACACCGATGTATCTGCCCCACCGCGGTCCACCTTTTCCTGGTCACTTCATCCTATATTTTGAAAGTGATTCGAAGCCGTATGGAGTTCGTTTTAAGTTGCTATAAAATTTATTTTAAATCATAAACATTGCTAGTCAAAATTGATACAGTAGGCTAGCTAGCTGGCTAACGCTAGTTAAAACGTTGTCTACAGTAATAAATTAGCTCACCTACTAGAGCATCTTCAGCAGTTTCTTAAAAATAAGTTGGTAAATCTTATATTTTGGTAAGTCGCAAACTAATTTGGGGAGTTAAAAAAGATGCTCTTTTTAGCAGTTTGGCATTTTAGGCTTGACAATTTTTGAAAAGAGGCCCACCTGAATATTTGTCCCCTGGCTATTCTAATCGCATGTGGGACAGGGTCGACGTACACGCCGCCGCTGCTCATCTTCCTTCCACGTCGTCGCCACGCCGGCCAAGTTCCTATCCTTCCCTGACCGCCGGCCAAATTTATTTCCCAGGAATCATCTTCGAATCAAGTATGCCTCCAATTATAGCAATGATCGATTCATACACGTCCGATTATAGCGATGAATAGGACCATGCACGTAGAATTGAACAGGACCATGCACGAAACGGAGGGATGCGGCGTTGGCAAGTCGACTCCGCACGCATAATGCGCGTGCGGAGGGGGCATTTGGCAAACTATGGCAGTGGCAAGTCCGTTTGGCAAGCTGCTGGAGGTCGGATTTTCTTGTTTTGCCAAAATTAGGAGGATGACAAGTCGGTTTGGCAATCTGCTGGAGATGCTAGTCCTTCCATTTTGTTGCACTAGGGTTGATTTGAACTAAGTTTTAGCTACCTAGTGATTAAACCTTGTATTTCAAACATGCTCTAAAGGTCTGTTTTGATACATGAGCTAATTGCTAGCTAGCGTGTCATTCTAAAAAAAACTTGACCATTTTTTCTTTTTATCAGGCGAGCATCGGTGTACCTATTGTTTTAATTCTGGCATACACGTGTCTTTCAATTTTTTTTTATAATAGAATAGCCTCATAACTCATCTCCTATGCCTAAAGTGAACTCATTAGCAGATTTTCCTAGGGTCTCAGCGAGCCACGTCAACACACAATACTCCCTCTGTTCACAATACTCCCTCTGTTCAGTTTAACTGGCGCGGCTTTTTATCTGGCATGTGTGTTTTCCTTTGCATGGTGGCATGTAGCGTTAATGCATTTTTCATCTGCTCACATTCCGCATTGCTTCCCTCGAAGGCTACACGCAAGACTGGCATCCCTTCACTTTCCCTTGCCACTTTGCGAGGCGTTAGCTTTTAGCGTTTTGGTTTTCATGAAGCCTTAGACTGATCACACTAGGATACTGTAAACCATCATGCAGTGAAATTTACCGAAAAAACACCATAGCAGTGTCCGCTACCTAGCCGAAACCACCGGTCGTCCGTTATCTGTAGTAGAGTAGCATTCCTCCGCTACGCAAGCTGGCCCACCTCCATTCACTCACCCCACAACGGTCTCCGCCCAAATCGATCGACACGGAAGCTTGCTCCGTCCCACCGTCGCGCTACCGCCCTACTCCGCCCCGTCGTCGCCGCACTGCTCCACCATCGCGTTGCCGCCCTGCTCCGCCCCGCAGTCATGTCTGCCCTGCTCCACCGTCGACACTACAACAGATTTGTTGTTCTATGATGCTCCGTTTCGTCATGGAAAGTACCGAATTCGTCACTATTTCACTTATACGACGAATCTATGACTAAAAACCCACTGTCATGGAATACGCGTCAAATATGTATGTTCATGTTGGTTTTAGAAAAGGCATCATAGAAGTGACCGCTTCTATGACTAAAAGTTGGGCGTCATACAGGTGTTTCTGTTTGTCTACAGGATGGCAAAAGACAGCCTTTATGCTAGCTATAATCAGCTATAGTCAGCTGACATAGCATTAGTGACGTGGCAAACTCTAATTGTGGCATGTGTCTTGTTTCTATTGGACCATGTTTCGTGTTTTTACTGGACCTTGTGTCAGATTCTGATAGGACTATGTGTCATGTTTTTATTAAACCACGTGTTCGTTTAGATTACAAATGCTAGTGGCATGTCGTTCCACTTGCTAGTTTATTATTTGCCCATGTGTTCATTTTTTGTTCGTCCATGTGTTGACGGTCATTAATGCTTATTTATAAACATCAACTATTGCATAAAATTACATAAAAACTATCACAAGGCATTGCAAAACATAATTGTAGGGTTTGAAATTGACAAGTTCCACGAGTTTTGGTGTTTTCATATGTGTTGCAGAAATATTGGATTTTTTGCCATATAAAAGTATCTCAGATGAAGAATTAGACTACACCATTGCGAAGCCCTCGTCGAGGCGATCGAAACGGACATATCATTTGCTATGTTTGGAGTCCGGATAGAGAGTCCTCGATGGATACGGCTTGGGAAGTTTCTAGAACACCCTAGAATCATCATCTAAAACATATATTTATAGGGGTGTATCTGACAGAATTCCACATATTTTGTGAAACAGTATTTTCCAGGGACTTAAACAGGATCTGGAGAGGATAGAATCCATGTACGACACAACTGATTTCGCAAACAGATCGAAAAGTAGCACTAGAAGGTTCTAGAGGACACAAGAGGACACCAGAACGAAGACGAGGGCTAGAGGCTACCAGGTGGGGCCATCGACCCCATCCCTAGGCTGGCCGGCCTAGGCCCACATCCAAGTCATCTCTCCTTCACGTGACGGCCTCCAACCGACCTCTACATCGCATCTCAACCATTGTTTCAAGTCAGTTTGATCTAAGGGCTGCGGTTCATCCCACCGGACTATATAATCAGACCCTAAAGGCCCCCTGAAGCTATCTCCTTCTCATTGTCTACCTCCAGAGCAAAATCTAGGGTTTCAACCCTCCATCAAGAAGTAGAAGTAGAGATCCCACTAGTTGTCTAGTTATCTAGTTGTCTAGTTCTAGTTCTAGTTCATCTTCTAGTTCTAGACCTTCTAGTTCTAGTTCATCTAGTTGTAAATTAGGGTTCTAGAGATTTAGAGAGAGAGACAGAGCAAGGCAAGAGTTGAAGGCGGTGCTGGCATGTCGGCGCTCCTCCCACGTCTTGTACTTTGGCGGATCTAGGGCTTCTCCAAGTCTACATCCGGGATACTTTCGGTAATTGATCTTTGTTCAAGTATTTATTTTAATCTATTGTTCATTGGTTCGCATTTCTTTATGATTGCTCTAGTTCTTGTTAGTACTCTGAATTAGAGTAGTAATTATTTGCATAGGCGCGGTGCTTAGGCTTTTGATTACCTGTGATTGCGCCCTATTCTCTGGTTCTGTGGTAGTAACAGGGAGTGACTTTAATCCTGTCTATACCCATTGAGTAGGTTCTTAAATTAGTAGGACCGTAGTCGCGTCGGTAGAGTCCTTTTTGTTACGGCTTCTCCGTCTAAGCGGCATCCCGAAGTGAACATTAGAAGAACATCTGAATCTAATCTAAGCTTGCATAGGTCATTACCATAAGAGTCCTTTCTACTCACTATACCTTTTACCTTGATTGCTACCCCTGGATAAATTAGTTGTTTAGCAACCTACACACGTTTCCCTATGGATTCTATATTTAAAACCCTCCCCGTGTGAAAGCTACAACGGTATCCGTGTGCTTGCGGATGTTTTCTGTGTGCGTTAATAAATACCAACAAGCTTTCTGGCGCCATTGTCGGGGAAACGGTTACTGTGATTAGTCAAACCTAATTTATCCTTGTATCTTTTATCTTTTCCTTTTTATCCCAGGCTCTTCATCATTTTTGTGTTCATCCTTATGGATGCTTTAAATTCCATTCTTATCTATCAATATTCTGCTCCCACTGGCGCACAACTAGAGCCACCGGAATCTTCCAAACCTATCCTCACACCTGGCTATGAGTTGCGCTCATGTTTGATAAAAATGATTCAGGACTATTCATTCCCAGGAGAAGGTGATGAAAACCCATACACCTACCTACGGGAGTATGAGCAGATCTGTGCATGTTTGCAAATTGCGGGCTTGTCACACGAAACCCTAAAGTGGAAGCTATTTCCGTTCTCTTTGACGGGAAAAGCTAGACACTGGTATTCTCAAAACGTACGAAGTGTGCAGGAGAGTGGAAAACTTTACACTCTAAATTCTGCTTACATTTCTTTCCCATCCCTAAAATAGTCAACCTTCGAAAAGAGGTTCTATCTTTTAAACAAGAAGAAAAAGAATCTCTTGGTGCGGCTTGGGCACGCTTTAATGACCTAATCAATACTGACCCTAACCTTTCCATTCCAGACCAAATGCTTTTACAACATTTCTATATGGGTCTTAGTGGAAATTCCACACAACTTCTAGACACATCCTCTAGAGGTGCTTTCTTATATCTCTCTGCTATTCAAGGGAGAGAAATCCTTACAAAAATTCTTGAGAACACTCCCGACACTGGCACTCCCGATGATTCTCTTGAAGATATAGTTGAGACAATTCCTGAGGAAGAACCAGTGATAGTTGAGCCCAAACCTATAGCTAGTCCACCTGAAGCCTCAATTGTCATCCAAGTTCCTGAACCACTGAAAGAAGAAGAAATTCCACCTTCAGAAGATATATTTAAATTTGAGGAAGATCTTTTTGCTAATTTTGGAGACACCTTGAATTATTCTATAATAAGGAAATCTTCAGCACCGTCCGCACCTAACCAGCATCTTTCAGACCCAACCGAAGATGAGTTCCTTAAAGAGACTGTGAAGGAGTTGACAACAATAGTAAGCAATGATTGGTTGAGAGAATCTAAGCTTTCTCTTGAAGTCATTCGACTAGATTCTCCCTCTACCTTTATTCATTGTTAGATTCACAACACTTCCTTCGATGCTATTTATAATCCAGTTGTAGGAGTAAATCTCATGTCTAAATCTTTTGCACATACACTTTTTAAAGATATGAAATTAACTCCACCAACCAAGCTCCTAAAAAGTCTCTCAAGCAAAATCATCCCTAGTGAAGGAATCTTCCACCTCGTCCCTATCAAAGTAGATAAAACCAAGGTGTACCTTAGTTTCTATATCTTCAATATTTGGGAGTTTGATCTTTTGATAGGGCATCCAATAGAGAGACTTATCCATGAAGGAAGAAAGGGGAGTGTAAATATACATCTCGGGAAAAACCTAAACCTTTCTATTCCCATCACTCATTCACTCCATGCCAAGACAGAGGAGTGGAATCCCGAGCCAGATCCAATGAAGGAGATAATGGAAGTGTCTCTTTTAGAGTCCACCAAACAGACCTCGAAGAAGTTGCCCAAGATTTCATCGAAGAGGAAGAACAACCAAGAAATCCATTCCCTTTAGATGAAACTCAAGAGCCTCCAAAACCTTCAATTGAGCTCAAACCCCTTCCTTCTGGATTAAAATACGCTTTTCTAAATAATAATAGGGAGTCTCTAGTAATAATTAGTGATAAACTTTCTGAAGATGAGACCCTCCAACTCCTAACCGTGTTAGAAAAGCATCGATCAGCTTTTGGCTACTCACTCGAAGACCTCAAGGGAATTAGTTCTGCCCTTTACACTCATCGCACCCCCACAGATCCAGATATTCCATCTTCTAGGGAGCCCCAACATAGGCTTAACAATGCGATGAGGGAAGTTGTTAAGAAAGAGGTTTTGAAACTGTCACATGCCGGGATCATTTATCTTGTGCCACACAATGAGTGGGTAAGCCCAGTTCAAGTTGTACCTAAGAAAGGAGGTATGACTGTGGTAAGAAATGAGAGAAATGAATTGATCCCACAGCGAACCATCACCGGATGGTGGATGTGTATAGACTATTGAAAACTCAACAAGGCAACAATGAAAGATCATTTCCCATTACCCTTCATCGATGAGATGTTGGAACAGCTTGCAAACCACTCTTTCTATTGTTTCCTTGATGGCTATTCTGGCTATCATCAAATCCCGATCCATCCTGAAGACCAAAGCAAGACCACTTTCACTTGCCCCTATGGAACTTATGCCTATCGTAGGATGTCCTTCGGTTTGTGCAATGCTCCAACTTCATTCTAAAGATGCATGATGTCTATATTTTCTGATATGATAAAGAAAATCATGGAAGTTTTCATGGATGATTTTTCTGTTTATGGAAAAACTTTTGATGATTACTTAGAAAATTTAGACAAGGTCTTGCAAAGATGTGAGGAAAAGCACTTAGTCCTTAATTGGGAAAAATGTGATTTCATGGTTA
Organism: Cymbopogon citratus; assembly: GCA_031170775.1. Lineage (NCBI taxonomy): Eukaryota > Viridiplantae > Streptophyta > Magnoliopsida > Poales > Poaceae > Cymbopogon > Cymbopogon citratus. The sequence goes on from DXKC01001673.1 coordinate 11,592, forward strand.
GAGAAGGTATAGTGCTTGGACACTTGGTGTCCGAACATGGGTTTGAGGTAGATCGTGCAAAGATAGAAGTGATAGAAAAGTTACCTCCTCCCACAAATGTCAAAGGGATACGAAGTTTTCTTGGCCATGCAGGGTTCTATAGGCGTTTTATAAAGAACTTTTCTCACATTGCTAGACCCCTTACAAAGTTGCTAGCCAAGGATACTCCTCTTGAGTTTGATGATGAGTGTTTAGATGCTTTTCATATTCTTAAGTGTAAGGTCTAGGATGGCTAGAGGAGGGTGAATAGCCTATAAAAATTTTCTACAAAACCACTAAGCAACTTTGATTAGTATAACAAACGGCGTAAAGTGAG
>DXKC01001676.1:0-15056 GCA_031170775.1 Cymbopogon citratus
GCGCGAGCCACGCCACTACAAAATGACACCCCCTTTTGCAACACAAATATGTGTTGCTAAAATTCCATATATACGTTGGCAGGGTCTATACCAACGCATCCAATATATGTTGCTTAAAGTGACGTTGCAAGGATCTATTGCAACACTTAATTATGTGTTGGTAACCAGTATCAATAACCATTGCAAATTTGCAACGCATAATGATGGGTTTTGGCAACGCTTATATGTGTTTGTACAGGCCCTGGGTGAATGACCTCTATGGTTTGTTGTAACATATAGATCTGGTTTGTTGCAACACATATATGTGTAGTAAGAACTAAACCATTCAGTCACTAATATTGTAAATAGTTATTTTTTTTAGATAAACATAGGAATAATGCCTCTGCAACTTAATAAAAAAATAAATAAAGACGATCCCACGCATAGAAAATAAGAACATTCACACCATATAGCACAAAGAAATTGTTTCTTTACAATGAGTACCATCCACATAATTGATGACACAGTTTCTCGTCAGAATACAGGTTCCTATGAGACTCCAAAAGAAAACATAACAAGCTCCTGGAATTTTTCTGTGTGGCTTTATAAACCCGACAGAAAAAATGTAATTTTTCGATGAGTCTTATATTTTTCCATGTGGTTGCTCTCACCCACGGAGAAATATTATAATTTTTCTATGAGTTTTTAATTTTTCTGTGGGTATGTTTGAAAACCCACAGAATAATCGGAATTTTTCCGTGGGTAACGAAAAAACCGCACAGAAAAATTTGGCACCCACGGAAGAATTCGAGTTTCCAGTAGTGCAGCCCTCCTTTCCTCTTCCTCCAGATTAGTATAGCATTCTACTGATGTGACAATCCATTTATCTTAATTATCGACCTACATATAAATGTCAAATTACATTCACTACTATAATAAAGCACCGTAAGGGCGGCTCAAGATGCACTGTAAGGGCGGCTAGGCCAGCCGCCCTTATTTAAACGCTCTTACAGTGCTTTTTACTGTAAGGGCGGTTCAACACGAGCCGCCCTTATAGTGGGTCACCGTAAAGGGCGGCTGTAAACACCAGCCGCCCTTACAGTGGGTTCACTGTAAGGGTGGCTGGCGTTTCTAGCCGCCCTTACAGTGTCCCTGTAAGGGCGCTTCAATCTAGAGCCGCCCCTACAGTGTATTTTCCAGCAAAAAAAAATTAAATTCAAATTCAAATCTCACCACAACATGTAATATTTAATTCGAATTTAAATTCAAATCTGACCACCACATATATAGATATATATGTCCACAAACACACAAGCAAGATTTAAACCATCATCCATTTCAAATCTGATCACATCATATATTTATGCACAAATGCACAAGCATATAATCCATAATTACAATGCAAAATCACAAGTCCAATTCACAAAGTAAATTATTACATAGCCATAATTCACATATTCAAATAATTCCACGAGTCGAAACATTCCAGATTGATAGGGCTAATTTGCAACACCAATCTCATGGCCCCCATAATACCCTGCACTAACAGAACTCAATGCCCTATCCACGCCCAACCTCATTTCATCATGAAAACTTTAGCTGCACTAGCTGTCTATGCACTACTTACCTAAATGGCGACGATGGTGGAGGATCAGTTTCTGCAGGACTCTGCCATCTGAGTATCCAAATTGCTGTCCAAACAAATAAAAGAGCAAAAGACCAAATGTGTGAGCTGGTGAACACCTGCAGCGAAAAAGCAGCCAAATTAATGTAACACATTGACACTTAAATAGTTAATCAGTACTACTAGAAGTTCACAAGTGAGCTGAGATACCTGAAGCACCATGAGACAATATTAATGCCTTGCTAACCTTCATCTAACACAAATATCACTAATTAGAAGTCTGGCCACTAATCACATGAGAAACTAAGACCCTATGACTGACAATTACCTTTAACCCATAGGAGGTGAACATGCCATTTGAGTTGAGTGTCAGCTCTTCTCTTTGAGTTGAGTGTTAGCTGAAACAGGGCAACAGTTTCAAGAAAGGAAGTAGGATGTAATAAAGATTAATGTAACAAGTAATCTGACAGTAGACTAGGTTAATTTTAATCATCTGGTACACAATACAGCACACAAATTGTCCTTGAGGACAGAAATTAATATGATACAGTTGAAGCAATGCCGCCTTTATTATCATACAGAAAACAATCCAATTTGTCGAGGATCACGGATCCTAGAACTCTTACCTTCACAGCAAGAAAATACACACCAATAATTTAAAATTTGTAGTGGAAATCAATTAATCACAGCACAAAAATTTTGGCATATAGCTATGAAGCTGTGAAGCTTGGTCTGGGTGGTAAATAGCTAAGTGCTCTATTCTGTATAAAGAATGAAAAGTAGCATACTTATTCACTCCATGCCAAAGAGACCTATCATCAAACACCTAGAATGCAAGAGCAAACTAATCCTTCAATTCTGAATTACTGAATATAACTTGCACAAATGGCAAACATTGCCGTGTACTCAAGGTTAAACGAAAGCATCGATGTAGTCCAGTTAATCCAGAAAAATAGATCCTCCTGACCTGAATCTCAACCTATCTCAAGTCAAAACAACTACAGAGATGTATCCCACGGCAAAACAAAATTTCACAAATTCCATCCAGCCTCCAAAGCCCAGGACACGAGATGCAAACCACTGAACTTATATGACCGGTAAATTTGGATCTGGGAAGCAACTAATGGAAGGGGATCGGAGGAACAGGGGGGAGATGTATCCCTTACTTCATCAGGAGACATGATGTCGTAGTACTCAGATCCATGGAGTTGAACATGCCGTCGACGTCCCTGATCTTAATCGTCGCGCGGGGAGGGAGCGCCGCCACACAGACTGCATCACCCACCCCCGCTGGCTACACGAGTGGAGGGAGAGAGCTACGAGGGAGATCCGGATCTCGTGCGAGCTCGCCGCTGGTAGAAATCAGGGAGCCTCGCAGCTGCCTCGTGCCCGTCCGCGTGCGGACTCCAACCAAAGGGCGCCGGTCGGGAGGATCCGCGCGGAGCTGCACGCGTGCTCCAGCAAGGTGCTCCACGACGGCGCCACCATCTCCCGTCGGGGAAGGAGAAACGCGGGGAAGGAGAAAGAAATGATTAGGGTTTGGGTGGGTGGGGGGGTGCGTTGCCGGTTGGGTGCTGGTTGTGATCCCACGAGAAAGAAGTTGCACCGTCCGATCGGGACGGACGGCTCAGAAGGCTTCCGGCCTTTAGATGGGTCGGCGTGGAAGGCTAATTTCTAGCCCAATCTTAAGTTAGGGCCCTGCTAACGTTCACATCTTAGAGTAATGAATGAGCTGCAGTGTTATATTTTTCTATGTTTTATATAAACTAACAAAAAAATTATAATTTTTGTGTGTGTGTTTGTTTTTCTGTGGGTTTGTGGGTTTCATAACGACCCACGGAAAAATTATAATATTTCTGTGCATGTGTTCATTTTTTCTGTGGGTTTTATAGAAACCTTCGAAAAAATTACAATTTTTTATGTGTATTAGCACACACGGTTCAAATTTTGAATTTTGAGAAATTCACAGCTAAAGACCAGTTTTCGAAATCCGAAATGGCCTCAAATTAAAAAGTTTTAAATACCAAGATTGGTCCACTCATTAAGATACACATTTGCTACATAGGATATTTTTACATTTGACAGAGTGTTAGAAAAGTGTAGTTCCAAATCCACACGTCTCACATATAGTTTCATAAAGTCTATGTGTGATTCATGGTTTTGTAACTAGTGCTTGCTAACACTTTCTCAGATGCAAATAAGTCCTATATATCAAATGTGTATCTCAATGAGTTATACAAATATGGTATCCAAAAGTTTTTTATTTGAGGCAATTTAGTGCCTCGTTTGACCAAGTTTGACCAAATCACATCTTAGATTTTTAATACATGTGACTAGTGTTTACCAACCATTTCTCAAATACAAAAATAACCTATGTATCAAATGTGGATATCGATGAGTTGTACAAACTTCGTATTCAAAGTTTTTTAATTTGATGCCATTTAGTGGCTCATTTGGCTATGTTTGACCAAGTCAAATCTTGAATTTCCAATAAAAAGAGGGTTTGACTACAGTTCTTGAAGCCCTAAAATGTCCTAAACAGAAAAGTTATGAATACCAAATTTATTCATCTTATCAAGTTTCACATTTTTTGTAATGGTCAACTTCTCATTTGGTAAAGTTTGAATATTTAAAGTTTGAATTTTAAAGAATTCACAGCTAAAGACCAGTTTTTGAAACCTGAAATGGCCTCAAATTAAAAAGTTTTGAATACCAAGATTGGTCTACTCATCAAGATACATATTTTCTACATAGCACATTTTTGCATTTAACAAAGTGTTAGAAAAGTATAGTTCTAAATCCACACGTCTCACATATAGTTTCATAAAGTCTGTGCGTGATTTATGGTTTTGTAACTAGTGCTTGCTAACACTTTCTCAAATGCCAAAAAGTCCTATATATCAAATGTGTATCTCGATGAGTTATGCAAATATGGTATTCAAAAGTTTTTTATTTGATGCCATTTAGTGCCTCGTTTGACCAAAAGTTTGACCAAGTCACATCTTAGATTTTTAAAACATGTGACTAGTGTTTACCAACCATTTCTCAAATGCAAAAATGACTTATGTGTCAAATGTGTATATTGTTGAGTTGTACAAACTTGGTATTCAAAGTATTTTCATTTGAGGCCATTTAGTGGCTCAATTGGCCATGTTTGACCAAGTCAAATCTTGGATTTCAAAAGAATGTGACTAGTGTTTACTTACACTTTCTCAAATGCAAAAATGACTCATGTATAAAATGTTGATCTTGATGAGTTATACAATCTTGGTATTTAAAAGTTTTTGATTTGAGGTTTTTAGTGTCTCATTTGGTCAATTTTGTCCAAAACCACTGTTAGGACGGCTGGATATCCAACTGCCCTTACAGTGGATCATAGTAAGGGCGGTTGGATATTCAGATGCCCTTACAGTGACCCCCTCACTGTAGGGGCGGCTGGTACTTACAGTGACCACTATAAGGGCGGCTGACCACCCGAGCCACTGTAAGGCCGGCTCAAAAGCCAGCCGCCCCTTCAGTCGAGAGGGGGGGGGCGCTGTTATAGTGGATTTTTCACGTAGTGATTAATATGACACCTAGAAGTAAAATCACAAAAGGTTATAGAAAAGACCGTACACAATTTGAAGGCCATGTTGTTTAATATAGAAGCTAAAATATAGCGACTGCAACAACACAAATATTAAATCAATTTTGTGGTGTCCATATAAAAATTCAAATAGGTTACCTCATCGTATTAGTCCAAGTGTTGTGACAAGACAAAGTCTGCCAGGTTACTGACAAGATGCAACCTGATCAAGAAAGAAACCAACCAGAATTTGTTATCCAGACCCACGGGAATAGTTATCCAACAGATAGAAAACTAATAGTAAAAATTGATGCCTGAGAAGCAGCAATTAAAGATTCACAATAGTTCAGAGATAATCAACTGGTGAACTCTGACGAACCTGAATGGATATCTGAAGGGGGACATAACTAACGGAGCTATCTAGGAAATTAAAAATATATCATTGGATAAAAACAATTACCACGTCAGAAGTTCACCGTCATCAACCATGTTGATGTCGTGTATTCGAGATGGCAAGAATGATGGATGGATCGCATCATCCTCCAGTCTGAACTCATCAACTCCACCATGCGATTGTTCCTAGCCTGATCTGTTGTGCGTATTCAATGCAGAGAACACGAGAGTTGGAGGGAGCTTGAAATAAAAAAACTACTGATCTGACGTGTATGATCAATGCAGAGCAAAAGACAGTTGGAGATTAAAAAAAGAACCTGAACAAACCACACCTGCGCAAGTCCTTAGTTGCCCCGATCGCAACATGATGTTGTTGTGTTGCCGCATTCGATCTCCGGATGGATCCGTATGGGAAATCAACTGGGGCTGACAAGACCTTAGGTTACAGACGCTCGATCTGCGGGCATGATAGATGGGTGACCTTACCAGGATAGCTGCGCCAGGAGCCTAGGACAGATTACGAAGATGAACTAATGGAGTAGCGGCAGTTCGATCTTCGGCCCTGTTTGGATCCCTCCAGTCCGCCTAAAACTAGCTCTAGTCCAAGCTAGCTCTAACCCTTAAAGTGTTTGGATCCAATGGCTAGTTTGACAATAAATGCACTTTTCTAATCATTTGTCATACTCTTATTCGGATCTAGAGTGGCTAATTCTTGTGTGGCTTCTCCCGCACACAAATAAATTCTTTTCACAATTCAAACATCCAAATCACAATAAATTTAATTTGTCCATACAAATGAAATGTCTCACACGAACTTATAAGTCCTTAATGAATATAAAATTATTACACTCCATGGAACAAAGCAAGAGCTAATTCATCACGGAAGGCATTCATGTTGACATCTTCAATAAGAGGTTCATCTTCTGGCCATGTTGACGCTGAAGAACTTGGCATTGGGTTATAATTTTCATCGGCATCACATGCTTCAAATTCTCTATCCACAATTCTACTCTCTCGAATAAAATTGTGAAGAGCCATACACGCAACAATAATTCTAGTTTGCTTGTCCTCCGGAAATCTTTGCATGTTCAACAAGATCCTAAACTTCATCTTCAACACTCCAAATGATCTCTCTATGACATTTCTAACTTTAGCATGTGCATGGTTGAAAACTTCTTTCATACCTTGGGGCGGTGGGCCATTTTGCCATTGTTCGACATGGTACCTTGTACACCTATATGGTGCAAGGTATCCCGGACGATTTGGGTACCCCGCATCAACCACATACCACTTGCCTACATATTTTCAAAGCCAAACAATGAGACATAATGAACAAGTGTAATTGGTTAAAAATTTATGTAAGAAAGGTAAAGTAGGAAACCTGGTGGTGGATGTGGAAATTTGTGGTGATGAGTAGTTATGGCATCTTTGAAAACTCTCATGTCATGTGCTGAACCAGGCCATCCGGACAACACAAAGGTAAATCTCATGTCAAAATCACAAATAGCAAGCACATTCTGACCGGTCTCATTGTGCCTATTCAAGAATGGTATCCTCTTACTCTTATCGACCACAACCTTGATATGTGTCCCATCCATAGCTCCTATGCAATCATTGAAGTTTGGGTAAAATGCTGGATTTTCTAAGTTTGGGTGCACCTCTGCAAATGTTGGGTCCTTGGGTTTTATGTTGTCATGTGCTAACTTAAGGAGACATGTCAAAACTCTGTTAAATGTCCTGCTTACTGTCTCCATGGACCTCCTAAAACGGTTGTCAGCCTGTCTAACTGCCTGTGAGCCTCCAACAATCCATAAGAACATAGCAAGAGCCTCTACAGATGTCAACTTTTTAGTGGACTTCAACCCATAGCTACGGACCAAAGTATTATGCAGTCTATAAAATAAAGCCCTCTCAACCCTAAACATGTTGTAACATTGGGTATCTCTTGCTAGTGTCTCATGCACCCATACCAATCCAGAATCTCCAGCGACCCTCTTAGGTAGTTTCATGAAGTAGTTATCAGAGTACATACCCAAGATAGGAACCAACTGCACAATCAATTTTTGTTGTTGCACCAAATTGTTGCGGCACATGGATATAATTTCATCCTCACTTGAGCTGCCTCCATCGCCCACTTCTTCCTCAAATATGGGGCCATGTTCACCTTCCTGCATCAACACATTTAACAAACTATCAGCACATTGCACATATAGATAAACATCAGCATCACATATAAGTTTAATTATGACCAACACTTGACATCGATAATATTTGAAGACCTCAAACACATAAATAAAGGTTCATTACACAGATAGATAATATTTGAAGACCTCACACACATCGATAATACTTGAAGACCACACACACATAAAGGTTCATTACAACACATATATAAAGGTTCATCACAAGCACAGATAAAGGTTCACTACTATGCATAGATACTATATAAAAGGTTCACTTGAGCTGCCTCCATCATCAACTACTCTAAATTGTTGTCCCTGCACCACTTCTTGAAGAAACCCAACCTAAGCTCAGGAGTTAACTGTCCACAAAAGAACTCCCTTTGGTACTCTGTTGCAAACAACTTTGACATAGCATAGACGTTATCAACTGTCTTCTCAACACCAGACTCAAATGCAAGTTCTTGGCACCTCTTCACAGAAAACTCAGCCTTCTCATTTGCACGCTTCTCCATTTGCTTAGTGTTGGCTACAACAGACTCTTTGAAGGTACTTGCTATGTCCTTGCAAATCTTTACCATCGGGCTCTTACTCCTCTTCATTGGACTAGTCAGAGTACTAGTAGTGCTGCTCACTGCCCTCTTGCCTTTCTGGCTCCTCTAGTAACTGGAAGGTGTTGCTTGAAACCCTTCCTCTTCATCCTCCGTCCCTGCATCTTCACCATCATTCTCATCATAATCATCTCCAAGCACAAAGGCCGAGCTTCCATCTACAGTCCAGCCTTTGAACAGTTCATCAAGCAAGTCCTCATTTGCTGGAGGACCATACAACAACTTCTTCAAGTATGGTTTTTTTCTGTTAACACAATACAACATAAAACATGATTAGTAACATTAGACTTGTCGGTGTTTCGAGGCTCGGTGGCCTTAACACCGGCAAGTAAATTTCGTGATGCTGCGCGTTCCCGCCCTAGATGGTGATGCAAGATGAACACAAGATTTATACTGGTTCGGGCAAGGAAAGCCCCACGTCTAGTGTGGGGAGTGGAGATGTATTATCTTGCACCGAAGTGCTCGTAGTAGGGGTTACAAGCAAGGATGGGTCGTGCTCCGAGTAGTTCAGGACTTAGAGAAAGCACTGAGTTTTTAAAAAACCGGAGCCCGTCCTCGAGAACTACCCTAGGCGTCCCCTTTTATAGCCCAAGGGGAGGCCGTGGGGGTACATGAATGTCCTAGAGGTAAACGGTAGCTGATGACGTTGTATTGCGTAGATGGTATGCATCGGGACGACTCCGGTCTTGTCGACGTGCTACAGTGTCGTCCATGTCGGCGGCGGCGGTGCTTTGAACCGGCGCACGTCCGGCTATGTCGGCCGTGGTGGAGCAGATGAACCCGCGTTGGTTTCCGAGCCCCTGCTGGTCAATTCGAGGGGGCCTCGGCATGGTACCGGCGCACTGTGCCCAGATTTCACGGCGTACGGCTGCCACAGGTCCTGCTCGAGGGTCTTGGATGGCGCCGTAATGCGGCACCGCAATGCGGATTTGGGGGCACAGTAACACCTGCCATGCTGAAAAGTTATCGTATATGGCTGTAAAGGGATGATTAGACCCTGTACTGTTTCCACTGTGTGGCCTGCCATGACCACGTGATTTAGGCATGGGCTGGCAGGCGTATTAAATGCACGCGTCAGGGAGCCGTATGCGGAAAGCCTCGAGGTGCCGGCGGGAAGCTTCACGCGGGACGGAGGGCCTCGTGCCGGACGGAGGGATGCCTGGGCATCGAGCCTCGTATGCCAAGCACGTGTCGGCATCTCCGACCCTCGTGGAGGTGAACCCGGGGCCTACTAGAGATTTTACGAGGGGTCCGACCCTCGTACGAGGCGGAGACTCGCTCGAGGGCTTGACCCTCGTACGGGACGGAAAACTGTACAAGGCGTGGGGCCTCGTACGAGGTGCGGTTGGGTCGAAACTCAACTCTGTAGGGTCGTAGGTCGTAGTGGGGGGTCGCTTCTCCCCTGTCGAGGCTCGGAGGTTATTTTTAGTGAACCGGCTTTGGCTTTTCTAATGAGGTTGTTTAGGGTACCCCATGTTTAGGTACCCGACAGAAGGGAATGACTTTCGCCTCGTCGGTGCCCAGTCATGTACATCAGCCTCCATTAAAACGGACATGTGTATGAGTTGTTTTCGCCTCGTCGGTGCCCAGCAACGATGTGTCCGATCCCGTTAATTGGGACGTGTCGGTGGAATGATGACTTCGCCTCGTCGGCACTCGGTCAGAATTCCGTCAGCCTCGTCGGTGCTAGACGTGTAGTGGATGATCATACAGTAGAGAGTTCGCAACAAATTAGCAACATAAGTGTTGCTTGGACGATGCTTGCTCATGAGATCAAATCAGCAGCCTCCCGGCATTGATATTTCGGCAGTCTTTTGGCGTCTCTTGCATTACTTCGTGCATTGCACCAAATTTGGTGGTAACGGTTTTTACTTGAATAGGTGTAGCCCGGGAAGGCCAACACTTTATAAAACATAAAATCTCAATGACCATATAGACGGCCTGATTTGGACAAGTAATCTGATCCGGCCAATACAGCCTCTTTGCCATCATAGGAACAAGTCAACGGACCCAGCCAATACGACCTCTCCGTCATCGTAGGAACAAGTGATCGGACGCGGCCAGTATGGCCTCGTCGCCGTCGTTGGAATAAGCAGTCTGAGCCGGCCAATACGACCATCATCATCATCATGGAACAAGTAAAGCCAATGGGGCCTCTCCTCCATCGTTGAAACAGTAAAAAAAACGCGACCCAACCTAGGAGGAACTAGGGGGCTTTTCAATAAGAAGAAAATGAGGCGCGTAAATCCGTCCCCGACGGGGATCGAACTCAGGAGCGGTTGCTTCCACACCTGGGAACCAACCAACTGGGCTATCGCCCAGTCCTCATCGTTGAAACAGTAGAGCCGAAGAGTATTTGCCAAACTGTCGTGTGTACGTAAAGCAAACTGTATTTGCTCAACCTCATGATCATGAATAGCCGCCATCAGACCTTTGCCATTCAGATCGAAACTTGTCGTTGATCGACGGGGTAGTTCGATATATAGATCGATGCACGTCGTGGAATAGTTGCCATCCGACGTGACTTGCAGGGCGCCGACTTCTTGACGAGTAGTGCGGCCGAGTTGCCGTTCCACGCGAACGTGCTATCTTCTCAGCACAACAACTCGATCGAGCATGTAGCAGGACGCAATATACATGCGTGCTAGCAGAGCATCAATCAAACATCTGTTCTTGAAGCAGCATGCATATGCAAGGCCTAGTACGGATGTCATATGGTACGTGAGCAACCCGAGTATCCGGGATGCACCCTTATATAGTATTGATCATTGTCATCGCATCAAGTGGGGCTTTCCCGTCCTGAGCAGGCTTTATCACAGCAAGGTGTCGCGATGAGAGCGGGGATTCCCGTCTCGTGTGTATCTTGTTTAGTCATCGCAACGAGCGGGGTTTTCCCGCCTCGTGCGGCCTTCGTTGTGACGAGCGGCGTTTCCGTCTCGCGCATCTTGATTGTCTCATCATCACGACGAGCGGGATTTCCGTCTCGTGAGGTCTCTTGCTCTTTGCATGACTTAGATTGATCATCAACAACTCGACAACGGCCTCGCGCGGCGAGGGTTCCGATGTTGTCAAGTTGCTGGCCTTCTCACGGTTGTATATACCAAAGAGATTATAATACTCTTATCGGCATGAAGTGTGTGTGTATGACGTTGCTGCAAGAACCAGCGAGTTGCTAGCTTGCTCGGCGACTTGATGTGCAGCAGGGCCTTGCGTCGTGCCTGATAGGAGGCCGGTAATGTGCGTATATCAGCCCGCGTGACTGTTTCTTGCGGCCTCTCGGCGGCGTGTATGCAGCCTTCCGGCCGGTGTATATGCGTATCTCCTCCCTCTCGGGTAGCCGGTGCGCCAGCATGTATACGTACATAAGGGATAAATCTTGGCAGAGGCCTGGCGGCATGTATGCACTGATCTCACGAGCACACAAAAATATAATAGGAACACATAATATAGGGAGAAACGCAGGAGCACTTTCTTGTATTATTATCACAGTCGTTCTCGCTGCTGTTACAAGGTAGGGGTACCGACCCCTATTTAAAGGAAACGAATAGACAACGGCGGCATTGGATTCTCCCGTAAAAACTCCCGCACGATTCCCGGGATAAACAGTGCGCGGCACACGATACGAGGCGCACAGTGCTCAGGGCACACGATACGAGGTGCACAGTGTAAAGGGCACACGATACAAGGCTGTATCGGGATATGTGATTCACCCACATTATTGAAAATGTTTTACAACACTCCCCCTAGGTGAATCGCGTCGTGTATATGCCTCGTCAAAAACTCCCCCAAAAAACCCAGTGGGAAAAAAAGGGTAGGAGAAAAGAGTACATATCACGCGTTAGCCATATTGCTCCTGTTGCCTCGTTAAAAACCTTGCATGAGAAAATCCAGTGGGAAAAACTCATAAAAAAAAGAGTACAACAGTTGGTTCAAGTCATGAGGACGAACCAATGCAACTTGGGTTCTTCAGGACCCGTTGGTCACCGGAACCTGTTGGTCTTCAGGACCAACCTGTATTTTGCATTTAGGCTTTGATTCATAACTCTTCCCCTTAGGTGAATTTGTGTTTGTGTGCATATCTCAAAAACTCCCCTAAAAACCCAGTGGGAAAAATTTGGGAGAAAGGAGTACATCACACGTACATGTTGTGTTGCACCTGTTGCCTCGTTAAAAACCTTGTATGAAAAAATCCAGTGGAAAAAAACTCATGAAGAAAAAAAGAGTTCAACAATTTGATCTTCAGGATCAGGTCCCCAGGACCAAATGCAATCTTTATGTCTTTAAGACATACTGGTCTTCTAGACCAGATTGTGATCTTCAGGATCACAATTATAGACTATGCTTTAGGAGGCCTTCTCCCCCTAAACCCCGCAACTCTTATCTCATGCCCTTTTCGCAAACACTGCAGAAGCTAGAAGCTGGCAGAGACTTTGTCAAGAAATCTACTGGTATTTTCACATGTCTTAGTTGCAGGGTATCGATTTATTCCCTCGCTCTTTCGGAGCCCTGGAATAAATGACTTTAGAGCAATACGTTTTCAGTAATTGCTCATCACATAGTCCCTTTGCATTTGTACAACACAAACAGTGTTATCTTTATAGATAACGATGGGGAAGCTATCAAAGCTCAAGCCACATAACTTCTGGATATGGCCGATCATCCATCTAAGCCAAGCACATTCCTGTGTGGCTTTATATAGGGCAAATATCTCTGAGATATTGGATGATGTGGCAACCAAGGTCTGTTCCATAGACCAACATAGAATGGTTGCTTCATCTAAGAGAGACATAAAACCAGTCTGGGATCCAGCAATATGCGGGTCAAACATATAGCCAGCATCCTCCCAGCACCATGGTTGGGGCTCGGTTCTTCGAGAACCATAGACCTTATTATCATCCTTAGGTCTGAATGGGACTTATCCACTTCACGGGATTAGCCCACCATGGGGAATATTAGAGGGAGGTATTTGCCCTAGCAAATTTCTCAAGTACCCTCTTTATAGACCGGTATATAACCACTCCTTCAGGGAGGTGCTTGAGTTGCAGACCCAAGCAAAACTTGTTCTTGCCCAAGTCTTTCATCTCAGATTCTTTCTTGAGGTAAGTCATTGCTTCCTCAATGTCCTCTGTGGTGCCAATGATATTCAAATCATTAACACAAACCGAGATGATGCAGGAATCCTTTGGGGATTTCCTCATAAACACACAGGGACAATCATCATTTATGTAACCCCTACTTCAGAAGGAGATTACTCAAAATGGTTGAAGTGAACCACATCCTTTCGGATTGTTCTAACCATCGCAATGACCGCTGCAGGCGGACACCTTTTATGTTGCGATTTTGATTCGGTCCAGGGATCTTTAGTCCTTCAGGGACTCTTATGTGGATCTCCGAATCAAGTGACCCATACCAATATGCGGTCACAATATTTGCCAACTGCCTTTTCAAATTTTTGGATCTGCTGCCATAGATAGGTATTGGAACTTTGTGCCACTTATAACTGGGGAGAGTTTCATCGTAATGATGACGGGTTTCTGCATGAACCCTTATGCTACATGCCTCGCTTTGTGCCATATTTATTCCTCTTCAGGAGGAAGACCCATTTGCATCCTTCAGGGATGACTTTGAGAGGTGTCGGGACTTCAGGCCCAGGACCTACTCTCTCATAAAGCGAGCGCAACTCTTGCCTTTATTGCTGCTTTGTCCCATTCTAAGTGCTTCTGGCACTCTGCCATGGACTTTTATTCTGAATCCAGATCCATTATGCCAGCAATTTAGAAGGCAAAGTATTTTGTTGACAATAGTGGTCTTTCAATCATATGGCTCTCCAGATTTCCCATAATTAGTGGCGATCACCTCGTGATCATTCTCCCGCTCATCGTGATTTCCTATAACGATCGAGCTGGGGCGTTCCAATCTCCCAATGTGGTATTATACGCGCGACGCACTGGGATTTCCATCTTCAGGATGGAGGTCCTTCAGGGACCGACTCGACTTTAGGTCGAGCTGCCTCTTCTGGGGCATTCTCAACTTCAGGTTGAGTTTCTTCAACTGATTCCTTAAGTGCTACAGGTGGCTTGAGACTTTGTCTATGCGGACGTCTCCGCAGACACTCGTCCGAGCGCCTGGAGGTCTCCCCCTCAACCTAGGATCGGGCAGAGACTGTAGAGTTGGTAACCTCCTGGGCTACCTATACTCTCTCCGGTGCATTTACTGCAGGTAAATGCGACCTTGTCACTTTTATGATCAGTGAAGGCATATTTGGCAGCTTATTTGCAATAATTTGCAAATGCATCTTCTGAACTTTCGGTTCAGATTGATCCTTTGAACTTCTAGTTCAGATTAACTAGTGCGTGGGTTTATGGAATGCTTCTCGACATTCCATTTCATGCAATTTCCCAGCATTCTCTGGATGCCTATCTCCCCCTAATGCTGGGAAATGCAATCAGCGTACCGAGCCATATGAAGATCCCTAATCATATGCTCATATCCCAACTTCTGGTGGGATTACTTTAGTGTACGCTGATGTTGCGGTACTGGCACATATACCGCAGAATATATGCAGATGGGAAATACTTGACTCTTTCCCACGCACTTAGCTATTAGGGGGGTGCAGTTGGCCTGAGATATTGGGGATTTAGCATAAGAACCAATATTCATAACTTGTACAAATGCTCTTCAGGAGCATGCATGACCATTTATCA
>DXKC01001677.1:0-14103 GCA_031170775.1 Cymbopogon citratus
TAACTGTTCACTGTGTATATATAGTCAGATTATTTCCTGTCGTTGTTTGCTTCTGAATTCTGTTTCTTTCTTTTTTTTTTTACTCCTTTTCTTTTCACTTCAGTGCACCTCTTTGTTTTTTATTTCGGAAAAGGGTGTTGCACCTCTTTGTTTTTTTTTTCTCAGTCGATCTGAATTTTCATTATGAGTTAGATCTGGCTTATTTGATTTTATATACTTTTTTTATGTCTCTCTCTCGATCTAATTAGAGAATTTAATTGCAAGCACATGTACGCAGAATTATTTTTACGAAGTAAAACATATATCTACTAGACTAGATCTTTTTGGTGAGGAAAATAACTTCATTGACCTATGAATCTATGATCCAGTGCTACGTACTCTCAAGAAACCTAGCCAACATAATTCCTTTTCGCTTTCAGATTGCTCTCTGTAGGTAAAATATATGAATATATATACCTCTCTTTCAGTTTCAACCTAATCAAATGTCGAAAGCATGATATCTTTTGCTTAGTTGAGGTTAAAACAAGACACCCCTGATAGGTTATCCACGTCTCTGTTTGCTGTTCTGTATCTTGTTCATGATCTTTGTGATAACATGTATTAGAGCAGCATGCATATGCGCCTAGCTAATAACTTGAATTTGATTCATGTGATTAATTAAATTTCTGATCCGAAACCTTTTTGGTCTTACTACATCCCCCAAAACAACTTTTTTCGTCTTTATTCACCTTTGGTAACAAATTATATGTACTATTCATTTATACATGGGAAAATTGATAGTAGCAGGTATACGGAATTTCATTCTTATTTTTTCTTGGTTTCTGTTTCTACTTCTTATTTCCTAGGTGCTACTTAGCTTGGTATCGATTCTCAGGATTCTCATGCATGAACCTACAAATGGTATATACTTAGCACTACGTCCTAATTTTAACTATACATGCATTAAAAATACGAAAGACCAAAATGGATTGAAGAGGGAAATCAAATAACTTATCCATAAGTCCCTCCTAATCCATTCCAATTATCATGGAGAATCAGCTTATCCAAATAAGCTTGCGTGGTCCAATTGATACGAGGGTGGTGTGTCAAGTGGTGCCACCACCATCTTGGCCACCTGTCTTCCTAAACTCCTATATAACGCACTAGCAGTGACGACGAGAAGGTGCACAATCTATAGCGGTCATCTTCTTGAAATCTAGTAGCTTTTAGAACTTAGACCCCAGCTAATTTTCTAGAGGGGGTCGTTCATCCTTTGGTGGTTAGGGGTTTTCTCTCTGCCTAAAGGTGATGATAGATGTGTCTTATTATTTGTTACTGTGACAACCGTTCTAGTATGGTTTCATTTTGGAGGCCAACCCTTTCTGTGTTCTTGGCGTTTGAGTGAAGGAGCAACACGAGATAACAGAAGTGATGGCTGTAAAGATTGGCGGAATGGCACAAATTAACCAAAGGGCTGTCAGCTCTCTGTTATATATACATGTTTACAAAGACCCTGAATAATCATGAATACATGAATGTTAATAACTACAAGGACTCTAGCTAATTCCTAGACATGATACATCGTGTAGCACATAATTTGTATCCAATACTACTAGATGTACCTCTATATCCCCCTCAATCACAACTTGCAATCACAACTTACACAAGTTGAGATTTTATTTCAAGGTTCTTGTAATCTTGTCATCGATTGAACCTTGGTAAAACCATTGGTACTTGATCATCTGAAAAGTTATTCTGATATCAATTAATCTTTGTGCAACCCTCTCTCTAACAAAATGATAATCAATGAAGAAGTGCTTGTACCCATATAACTTCTTATGTTGCATTGGCCAGGGTTTTGTATTTTGCTTCGGTACTAGACCTTCGATTTGTTGGTTGTTTTACTACACTCCATGATATAAGATTGAAACCTAGAAATATAGCAAAACCACCAGTAGAACGTATATATATCTTCAAAACAAAAACCAACTCAATCTATGTCAGAGAAAGCACCCATCATATTTGTGTTGGATTTGACATTTTTTACCCATAACCAATTGTTATCCCATTGACATGTCTTAGAATTATTTTCATTGTAGTATAATGAGATAAACTAGGTGTATGAACATACTATTAACTTTATCAAAAGATAGGTTAGGACGAGTGAGTTAAATATTATAAACCACCCACAATACTCATGTATCTTGTAGCAGAAGCACCATCCGACAATTCACCAACACCCGTTGTCTAGTATTGTGGGTTGTTGTAGTAGTCACCCACAATACTCATGCATCCTTATAAAAGCACTATCCAACAACTCGCTAACACCAACATCTACCACTAATTAATTCACAAGGCTGGTTTAAAGCACTATTCAACAACTCAACAACAGGCTTTTGGTTTATGTGGGCAAGCGAGTGCTTGTCAAAAAAAAAACTTTCATAAACTAATCATGTAGGGGATTTATGTTCATACTCAGGTGGTTGTCGCATAGACATCCTCCATAGAAACTTTGTGCAAACATTTTTCATTCTTCAACAAGGCTTATCTAATACTACTATGTGGATAATTTAATTTTAGGGTGACCTATTGGATCTGGCAATGATCCATGCTGCGTAGAGAGGAAGAGTGACTGTTGTTCATGGAAGGCTCCATAAGATGTGAGACTTTGCTCTTAGATGTTTTGTGAAGTTTGACTGGAACTTCAAAAACCGCACTGAGGATTAGTTCTTTGCTTTGTTTGCCGCGCTCATTAGCTAGAATAAACCTTTTATTCTTGTATGTAATTAAACCTTATGGGTTGCATTATATCATGACATATCAGTTGTGTATCATCTCCAAATGGTTGAGGCTAGAACTTTGTTTGCTTATGTAAAACATGTTTTAGAAAATCTAGTTGTCGCATACTCTACTAATTATCTGAGAGCATCTCTAGCATCACATCTAACTGATTCTCTATCAGGCCGCGAAGAAAACCACTCAATTTGCAAAGGGAACACAACAATTTTGCATCACGTTGTTTACTTTTCTACCCGTGGGACCATGTCAAACAATAAATAAGTGCACATCATAGCTCACTTGCTCCCTCTTCTTGTCTTGAGCCAAAATTAAAACGTTGAACCAAAGAATCTTTTCGTATGATTTGAATCCTCTAGTGTATAAATCAAACTTCTACCCATTTCTCTCCCCTTCCACTTCCCATGCAAGCTGGAGTTGCTCTAAGACTACTATGATAAGACAATTTTGATATGGTAACTACCTTAACATCATGACTAAAAGTACCTTCATAGTCACCGATGTTTAAATCCTTTCATGACCGATTGAACCTTAAATTGACCAACAATACCATTTGATTTTTGATTGATTCTGTAGACCCATTTATATCCAATAGCATTTTTTTCTAGCGTAGGTGATACAACATGCTATGTTTTATCAAATGTCAGACAACACACTCTTAGGAGCATATATCCTCCACCACTGAATACTTGTTATTAAGTTATGTCGTGTTAATATAATGTAAGCGCTCTTACTTGCACATCCCACTTAATAAGCTTGCCCTTACCCTACGCTTTTCTACTATCCCTGTTTATGGTATAAAAAAAAGCCTTCAACTTTGATCTCTAATAGAAACATTTCAACTCTAGCAGTAAACAAAATGGATCCAATCGAGTCAAACATATCAATCTAAGAGACCAACGAATATTAGTCCTAATAACTTGATACTTCTATGGATTTGACTACAAACCATCCACTGCACGAATCCAAATCTCCATCCCTTGTGAGCCCTTTGGGTGCACAAACCATCCTCACAGCGTGCTTCATCTTCACCACGTCACTAATGGTGAAGCTTATTACCCCGTCATCACCAGAGAAAAGCCCTTCGACATCACCAATTGTCTGGATTTTCACTGCATTAGGGTTCGAGCTTGGAACATGAGGAAAAATTAGGATGAAATAAGTTTCCTCATCCGATCAACTAAGTCTAATGAAAATGGTGTGGTGTAACACCCATACGAAGTATAGGAAGGCAATGTATGTCATGTAACGGGTGAAAATATAATGAGCTTGGATTTATCGATTTATCTAGTTTTTTTTTAGCTAATATCGATTTATCTAGTGATATATCGGTACAGGGAGAATTATAATATCGCTGTTACTATTCGTGCATAGAAAAAAGCCCGTCTAAAAAGCAATAAACCAACAATTAGACAATTTATTCGTTGTATAAAAAAAGCAATTAGACAATTAATTAACATTTTTTTTTCTGTCTTCATCTATAGTCCACCGTGACCACCGTCCGCCGTCCTCCGGAGCGGCGATGGGCGAAGAGAGGGAGTTCGTGGGCGCGAGGCTGGACGCCGGCCTCCGCGCTGCCCGCTTCTCCTCGCCGCCGTCTGCCGAGGAGTTTGCGGCCGATGTCGAGCCCAAGAACGTCCCCGCGGTAATCCTTATATCCTACATCTTACTGAAGTTCTGCTTCAGTCAGGTCTTGATACATTCCCGTGTGGTAAATCGGGTCTTCAGGTCTTTCGCGACGTGGCTAGGGGGTGGGCGGCCTCCTCCCGCTGGGATCCTCTCCATGGCGGCCTCGACTACCTCCTGGTTTCCACCAATCCAGCTCTTGTTCTGTTCTTATCGAGTCTCCCAATGCGTATGAGGCGTCGGGTTGAAAAACAATTATTCTTATAGACATTTCACTTCAATCGTCGTTCTTGGCCCGATTGTTCTTCAGGAAAAAGTGGGACCTGATGTCTCTGTAGAAGCTATGGTGTCAAACACTGGCCATGTGTTCTACGGGGATCTCAGAAGCCATGAGAGGGCTGGTTTTGCCTCTGAACTTGCATATCATAAATCCAGCCATATAGATAGTTTGCTTTGAGGCACTAATGCTAGTTTTTCCTCCGTGCAGGTTTCTGTTTCATTCTCCACGTTCATTCAGTCGTGCAAGTCTTACCTGAATCGTATGAATGCAGCTAGTGATTCATCCAAAGAGCAGGGAATGCTTGGGGAGCCAGCTTGTTCAAGGGAGGCGTGTTCGAACAGCTCAGAGAACTTGGAGCAAGTTTATTTGGCACAGGTAAGCTCACATTTTATGAGGCTAGTGTTATATTGAAATGGACTTAGCAATTTACCTTTAGCAGGTATCTATTATGAACGCGGAGAACGAAGAGAGGTGCTCGTTACAAGTTTTGGAAGAGGACATCCAGGAGGTCTGAACTAGTTCTTCCTTTTAGGCAAATAGTCTACTCTCCACATGACTTTTCAAGTTGCACATCGAAGTTCATTGTTCTATTAATCTGTTTCTCTTTACTGCTACAGCCTATATTTCTGAGAGGAAAATCATTTTCGTCAATAAACTTTTGGATGAATAAGGGTCACTTGAGATCAAGTACTCATTATGATCCCCACCATAACCTTCTCTGTGTGGTATCTGGTTGCAAAAGAGGTCCGTATCTCATGCTTTTAGAAATAGAAAATATGTTGTAATTTAATGTCATTTTGTACTGTTGACCATAACCCTTAAGAATTAATTTATTTGGGAATTTTCTCATATAATCCGGTTATTTCTAATAGCCATTCCGGGGCAGTGTTACAATTACAAAGGCAATTCTTTGATATTGTTTAGATTCCCCCATGTTTTCCAAGTTCATTGTGCTTTATTGGATTTATCAAATTGAGACAGCATAGGAACTCCTTTTGCTGCAGCTGCAGATGGGAAAAAAACCACTGTTTCTCCTTTTCAAATTTTAATTTTGAACTTCCATCATTCTAACTTCTAAATGGTTCTTACCTCTGTAGCTTTTGTGTTATTGATTATTTGTAGCACCTTGTGATGGTTATCTAGAGGTACGTAGGCTAATGGTTTCTTGCTCCTATATATTTCACACAGTTACTTTGTGGCCTCCATCTGCATCCCCATTCTTATACCCGTTGCCTGTGTATGGTGAGGCCTCCAACCACAGGTGAAATTCTCTGCTCAGGAAGTGCTTAAATAATTTGAACAATCTTTTAGTAATTCAAAATTTGCAGTCAAAAATACCTGTTCTTATCTCACTATCCTTTTTTGCAGCTCTGTTAGCATGGAGGAGCCAGATTATTCAATATATACAAGGGCAAGATACATGAAGGAATATTCTGAAACAGTCATTCTAAACTGCGGTGATGTTATTTTCATACCAGAAGGATGGTACATCTCTAGATTTTATTATTGATTATTACTACTATGCGGCTCACAGTCTAACATCCTGGATCTGGATTCTTAGATTTTTTTTTTATAGAAAAATGATATCATCTTTAAATCATGATCTGAAATTTTTTTGAACGCTGATATGAACTCGTCTGAATGTTGATATCCTATAAGATACTTATATGTGACAGTTGGCACATATTGAATAGCAGTGTCTGTTTCTTTATTTTGTTATGTCTTTCATATCTGACAAATGAGTACTGCAATAATCCAACTAATACTTTGAGTGTTGTAACAGGTATCACCAAGTTGACAGTGACGACTTAACCATAGCAGTTAACTTTTGGTGGAAGTCAAGAATAATGACTCAAATGTTAGAACATATGGATGCCTACTATCTGCGCCGAATACTGAGCAGGTATTTTGTAACTCATTCAGCTATGTATATTTCCTTCTAACTATTATTCATAATTAGCCATAGATTGGTTGTCCATGGCGACACATGTACAAGTATTTTTGTACTTCCTACTTCCTAGTGACCTTCCACCTTTTCAATTTCTAACCTTTAGTAAGCAATACAGGGATTAAAAACATGTTTTCACCTAAATTACCTTTTTGGCAAGTGCTAATAGAAATAGCCATCTAAGGTCAGCTCATAGATTAGCTCCCACAAGCTATCCTCCCAAGGAAAACTAGACTAGTGCAGAATGATTTATGTCTCTTAGTAATACCCCTAAACAATCCACACTCTTTATACCAACCTTACCTAACTAAAAAAAACTTGACACATAACAGTCGATCCTCTCTATAAGCCTAGGTGGCTTCTGGAGGAGGCACAGCAACTGCTGCTCTGCTGCCTGCCCCACATAGGTGCTGATAGCTGACTAATGGCTATAGTCCTGCCGCCACATGACAATGAAGGATGAACTTTTTATCCTGATAAATGTGTTTTTGGAATTGAAGGACATTGATGAAATTAAGTCCTAACCAAGTATTTTATGTTTTAAATGTTAACTTCATAATACCTCGTTTTAACCAATATCTGACTACTTTTACTCTTGTTTCCACACACTCTCATGGATTTCTACCTCTACAAATGATTTCTAGTGAAGATTGGTGGACAAGGAGATGGTATGCCCTGTTGCCCTGTTCAATTTATTGTAGTGTAACAAGAAAAGAAGGGCATTTCTCTTCATCGTCTGAAAACTCTGTTATTGGTTTCTACATTCACCTAGTGTATTTGATTCCTTCCCTGATCTGATCCTGTTAAACTTTAGATGGTCCATCTACTTTGCATGCATGCATGCACCTTGCAGTTTTTTCTCTTCATATATTTGGGTCTTTAGCCCTATTTCCTATAAGTGAAACACGATCACATTTCTTCTAGTCAATAATTTTGTTTTACCTTCTCCATTTCTCGTGAAACAGAGTGTAATGGTGCAGAAGAGTCCTTTTGGTCATCAGAAAGATCACACTGATATTCAGCGCATGGCCAAAACATTGACAGGTCAATACAGTAAGCCACCTGAAAATTATTTTAATTTATTCATCGATGCAATAACATTGACATGTCAATACTTGCAGTTTTTTCGTTTTCTTTTTCATTTTCATTTGGGGTGTGTGTGTGGGTGTGATTTGGGCTGTTGCCCTTTTTCTTCTCTTCTTAATATAATGAAGCGCAGTTCTCCTGCGTTTTCGAGAAAAAAATGCAATAACTTCTACATTGTTGTTGGTAATTTAATACTTTGGTATCAGCATAAATTTGTTTCTGTGGCAACTTCTTTTATTTATTTAGAATTGAGCTAATGGCTACCGTTATACTCCCTCCATCCCAAACTGTAAGTCATTCCAAGAATCTTGAAGAGTCAAAGCATCTTGACTTTGACCAAATTTATATGATAAAATAATAATATTTATGATGTCAACTTAGTATCATTAGATTCTTTATTAATTATATTTTTATATTATACTAATTTGATGTCATAAATCTCTATAATTCTTGGAATGACTTACAGTTTGGGATGGAGAGAGTATTTATTTTTATTATGTTTCTTTGGACCCTATTACCTTTTGATTACAACAAACATAATTTGTGTTTATCATTTATCAGGTTTCCAGCTATTCAGTTTGCAAAAAGATTCACCATTGCAAACTCTGGAACCCTCCACTCTGCAAGCACTTTATGAACTGATATCACTGGTCCATGATGGTGCTGAAGTGGTTAGCCAAAATGACAAAACAGAAGCCACATCCCAGAATAAATCTTCCAACCAAAAAGACGAAACAAAGACGCCTGCTGCTGCAGATGATTCATCCCTCTTAGACAAAGATCCTGTTGCAAAAATCATTTTGCCAGTTGAACCACTTGAATTGCGGAGAATGCTGCTTGCAATGGTGGTATGCATTACAAAGTTAAAAACCAATCGGTTGATATTGTTTCATTTCTGTTATCTTTTGAATCCAATCTGTGTACGCTGCAACAATATTATTTTTGATAAGTACAGCAATATTTTATTTTTGTTAAGCCAAGCACTCCTAAACTTCTATGATTTTCAGCATACTTTCCCAAGGACGTTAGAAAGTTTAGTTCTCAACATGCTTGGGCCAGTAGGAGCAGAGATACTGACTAGGAAGTTTGATGAGATGGATCAACAAACAACAAAAGAAGAACAGTCAGTACTCTTCTGTCAATCGTAACTTGGACCACATTTTAAGTCTACTAAACTGTTGAATGGATTGCTGCAGGGTTGAGCTCTACAAGATATTTTATAGCGTGTTTGATGACCAGTATGCTGCAATGGATGTGCTTCTCAACGGGAAGGAATTGTTTTCTTTTCAGGTACTTACACATTTGTATAATATTTCCATTTCAATACATATCATTAAGTCACAGTCTCTACTAATTGTTAAATGACATATAACAGTGAAAACTATTTGACATGTCAAGTACTAGCTTAAAATTTAAATACAATATGATCAATCTGTGTTTCTCTGTGTTTCTGACCTATCATGGAAACTTTGAAGCAAAGTAGTCCTTGCTGAGCTGCTTGTGTTGAAATATTTGGTGATCTTATATTGAAATGGAAACCATCTAATGAAGCCTTATACAGAATTTTCATTGTGAAACATACTTAACATGTTTTACGATATTGTTTTTGTTCCCCTAATGCAGATATTCCAGAATGTCCTAGACAAGTATCTCAGGGTGCATGTTGACCGACCCAGCTAATTTGTTACTTGTACAAACCAATGAAATGGAGCACATCTAGTATACAAAACCTGTATTGGCTTTGAGCCAAGCCAGTAAAGAACTTGGTATGCTGATTAGGGATGTTGAGCGTCTCAATAGATAATGTGTTTTTTATTGGCTTGGAACCATATTTATTGTTCTTTTTTTTTAAAAAAAAATGAAGGTGGCAGGAACACTGGTTCAATTAAGATGGAACTTTTGAGTTTTTAAAACAACCAATATTCAATCCAGTCTAAAGCAGCCCCCAAACCAGACCGGGTGAGGACAAAGGCCTAGACACCTCTCAGGTCAATCACAAGAAAGAAAGAAAGAAAGAAAGAGGAAACTACAGAGGTGACCTGAACCCTCTACTATGCTGCCCAACATCTTCCCTTTTCTCAACGTCGATATACGAATATCACTATACTATTGCTTTACGGCGACGATCCCTCTTTACATGCTTAGCAACCACTTCCCACCAGCTGGGAAGAACGAGTTGCCCCATGTTGGGATGAGCTGTCCCGTGTCGAGTTGCCCCATGGTGTATCCTTTCCCATTTCCACGCAAGCTTGGTTGTGGCGACAGCACGACGAAGCCAGCGCGAGTTGGGCACTGCGTCCCAACAAAACAGATTCAAAGATCTTTCTAATTATAGTAATTATATAACATAAATATTAATGCTTTATAATATTAGTGGAAGTGATTTCTCAAAAAGCGAAAACAATATCAGGTCAAGACCGGTCTGCCAGTTGTGCCATATATACTGACCCGCCTGCCTATATGTATGACACTATGACATGCATGGGGAAGGCCCGTAACATCGGAGACAGTACAAATGGGAGACAGTACACCACGCTCGCTGGTGCGTTGGGCAAGGCCCTTAACATCGGAGAGCAGAGCCAGCACTTCGCACTTCACATAACGGAGAAAGACTAGATCGCAGAGTTTACAACTTTACAATAAAGAGTGGCCAGCGTGGTTACAAGGCCTTTCAGCTTAAGGGTACAATACAACGATAACTTACGAAAGAATTGTGTATACCCTGCATAGTAATCTACCCCCTGTACTAGCACAATGTCTGAACCCTTGCGCAATCCGTCCACCCTCTTCCCTCTTACACATATTATGAAACAACAGAACTACTTTTAATACAAAAGAATGAGTACATTCGACTACCTGGTATATGGTATATGCCGCCTATTTACATCGCGCTCTTTGCCACAATGAAACAAAAATGACTTCATGCTCTTGTCCAACCTCTGGTTCGGACCATTCTTCCTAAACCTTTTGTTCACTGGGCGGTGCATCCTGGGAGAATCATTTTGGCAGAAGGAAAAATGTTAGTGAAGAAAAAAAGAATATCACATACTATTTGATAAAATAGATGCACGCTTTGTAAGCATCATATTTGACTATTCATTTGATGTTCTGGGTGCTGCAATTTATATCAAAGCATATATCTGACTGATTAAATGCATCAACTCAGCAAAGAAGAGAGCAACTTACTTCAAGGTGAATCTCCACAGGGAAGAGATTTATGGCGCCGGGATTGAAGGAGAATCTGTGAATTGTGAATACACAAAACAGTTACAACAAATCAGTGCGAGTTGAATTTAGAAATAGAGCGTGACATGTGGGCGTGAACTAAGACACTGCTCTAGACTAAGTGTCTAATTGAGTTGGCCATTAAATACTGGACAAAATCTCAAAATCGTGTCCAATTTACATGTAAAAGCTTCTGAGATCCTTGTATGGCAAGATGCAATGTATAACATCGAGATATTTCTATATTGGCAAAGGAGTACTTCCACTTCCCCGAGTGGAGGAGGTACCACTCGGGGAAAAATAAAGAAGGTTTGCAAAAGATCTATCTAAAACTTGTGAATCATATATAGAACAGCAAATGATTACCCCCGTGATAGGACAAGGCGCCATGCATATGGGATGAAGAATTCCTCTGGGTGGCTTTCTTGCTCATATGTAAACCGTAACTGGGTAAACATCTGAGAAACAATTCATTGTATATTGTCAGACAATCTTATTGCCAGAAGATCTTGCTATCATAATACATAATACTAAGCCCAGAAATAAAAGAGGATGAAACTACTACCTTCATCCCTTCTCCACGCCATGAGCGGCAAGTTTTGTTGATGACTTCAAGCACCTTATCCACAGACCATTCCCCATCTAATTGTTGCATGTCCATTCGACTATTGAAGAAATCCAATACCTATCACACATGCGTAGCATACAATGTGTTGAGAATCTGGAAAATACATTTATGTGTACTTATGAAAGTTCATGAGCGATAAACAGTAACACATACAGTGTATATGTTCTCAAGCAGTTCATTAAAACGTGGATGATTTTTAAATGGCTCGAAAACCTCTTGTCGATGCAATACTGCATACACAACCTGTAGAAAAATGTTAGAAGCAGTGCTAATCCTCCTGTCAAGTAAACAGAATTGCAGGCCAATATATACCTCAGGATTTCTGGGCAATGCATATGTAAGGATTGCATTGATAATTTCCAGAACAATTCTTAAGAAATCTGTATATATGTGAAGCTCTGTAGACTGCAAAAATAAATACTTATTTAGAAAAAGAAGAGAAACATAAGCAATGATGAAGATGACATCATGGAACAAAATAAATGTAGACTACCATATCATCTGCAATGTTGTCTGCTTCCATCTGATCGGATATAACTTTCAGAGACTTGTCATTTTTTAACTCAGCTAGTTTGGCATACCTATTGCATGGTACATAGAAACAAGCTATATTACTTTAGGTTCACCTTGAAGTTAGACTAAAGTAAATAAATCTGGGGAAGGAGTAAAGGCTAGCATACTTGCGAGAAAGCATGTCAAAGAGACTAACAAGCCTTTGTGATGCATAAGCACTCAGCCTATGCACATGAGGAGCCATATTTGCTAAAATTGCAAGACAGTTTGTGTGAAGGTAGACATCCTGCAAGTGTATTTATCATTAAACAGTTAGTACTACAAATAGTGTTGCATGCAAAATACAAAGTGTAGCAGCAAATGGCGGGAAAGTTCAAAAAAGGCAACTTCCAATTGGTAGATCAAGAACCTAGTTTCAACTTTCCTGTACAAACAACAAAGATTTGGATACCTACTCTTAGCTTGGAGAGGTTGTACTTGATGGTCCGAATTAGTATTACAACCATCAAAGATCCCAGAGACGTTTGATGCATCAGGCGCTCATGGTACCAAGGAACCGCAGGAAGCACCTGGAGTTGCATTTTATATTATTAACAGTTTTACAAACAAACAAATTAAGTTAACTAGTTTGCTTACCAATTTGTGCACACTAGCATTGAAGGTTGAATCTTGACTGAGGATCAGGAGAATAATCAACAGCATGTAAATCTGATTCGAAGTCTTCCTTGATGCATTGTAGAGCATTTCCAAGATAGGCATCAACTATTAAAATGATTGACAAAAGAAATTAGCATGCATCAATAAGAATATATATTAGAGAATAGACAGTTATTATATGATTAGATAAAAAATCAGTTTCTTTTAACCTTTTTTATGCTGAGTGATATCCACACATAAGTGGGCCTTATTAAATAAAATATAACTATTATCAACAAACTAAAAAACAGTTTATGAAGACAAAAGGATGAAGCAAAAATAAGCGCAATGTGCATATGGTACTAATCAAAATTATAATAAAATGCTAATATACACTCATTGCAAAGGAAACTATTTAAAAGGCACAGATGCTTTATCAATCCAAACATATTCCAGTCAGACCTAAATGTCCATTTGCTCCAGCAACAATGGTTAGATATAAGGCGAACAAAACGTACCAAAGTATCCAAGTCTGTTCGAACCAGTGCGTATTCCTGAAAGTCACAGTTCCCATGGACCAAAGAATAGAGCAACAGAACCGAGCTCTCATCGTTTAAGCATCTGTAAGCAACAAGGATAATAGAAACTAATGAAAAATACTGAGAAGATTTTTCTAGTGTAGAAGATAAATTAAGTATTGTGGAATATAATAAAAAAAAACATAAGATTGATCCAAATTTTAAGAGACAAGCCCTGAAACACGCCAAAACATAAATGTGACATATTAACTGCAGAGAAACCATCAAAAGTCGTGACACAATTCTATCAGAAGACCAATATTTAATATTATTTACAATCTATGTGTTTTGTTTTTCAAGGGAAAATGGAACACTGCCATTATAATTTTAGAACGAACGCAAATACTTTGAAATTTGGCATGCAGCTATTGAATTAAATTATGTGCAGTATCTTAAGGATCATCAAATGATTGTTACTTACCTTCCAAGAGCATCAAACAACGATGCAAAAGACAACCTGATAACAGGACCATCTTGAGCATTTCCTTCAACATCAGCACGATCATCTGCATAATAATTCATTTCTGTAACTATTAGAGATCATATTAGTGCCATAGTTTCTCTATAGTATTGGTGCATCTTACATTGTATGTCCTTAGCACTGTTTAATGCCTTGCAATAAGGGTTATCATGAAAAACTGGAGCATCCTTGTCATTGGTATTTGAGTCCATCGTGTATACATCATTGGTTGGAATGGACTCATTAGTTGAGATGCACTTTCGGTAGTGGATCATGATAAGCAGAACAAGTAAACTGTTATCTGCCAATTGACTTGTCGCACCCTCAGGAGTTGAGCTTACAAGGTAG
>DXKC01001680.1:0-10899 GCA_031170775.1 Cymbopogon citratus
TGATGAATCATCCGCTCTTTCGTATTGATCACTACGCTGATACAGCCAAAGGACCCTAATTTTAAGGTGTGAAACCATGAGATGGCCGATAAATCTTAGAAGTTACCTATTGTATGAAGCTTGTGCAAAAAAGGCGTGCTGCTGTAGCATCATGTACCTTTTGTCCCCAAAGACAGGGATCCGAATCCATGAAGACAGGGATACGAATCCATGCTCGATAAAAGACTAGCTCCTCACTTGCCAGATAATCCTGCACGTAGTCTTAGATCAATAAAAATACCATCTGACCTGTAACGATACTTACGTATAACAAAAGTAGTTGGATTATTTCAGAAGCAAAATCTCACTTTTAGCTAAGCTTTTTGTACTTTGGTTACTTGAGTTCATACAGTGTATGCTATATTGTCATGTGCTGTGTAAGGTTAAATATGGTTCGACAAATATATTATTACTATTAGTTAGTACTTGTCATGTGCTGTGTAAGGTTAAATATGGTTTGACAGCTAGGATAAAGTTAGAACAATGACTGATCTACTGTAAAGCCCGCTACACGCCTACACCTGTCACTGAGGTAGTTTAAGTCCAGGAAGGCTCCAGATCCAGGATATGATGCTGTTACATAATGCAATTATTCACAATAAAATTGCATTGTGTTGTACTGTATAGGTAGTTTTGTTCAAAGGACGAATTGCATAATGCATATGCACATATGAGAAGCATAATCATCAATTAATCATAGACTCCTCATTTCAGTTTCACTCATTTACGCTACTCCAATCCTTCGGGAAAACTGCAGAGTGGTAGATGAACCGTTTCCACTCCACCTATGCTTGTCTGGGACCAAAATTTTTAATCTCTGTCAATTTAAGCTAAAACTGAAGCACAAACAGCAACTAAGAACGTTAGAGCTTAATTGTAACTTGATGGAATCACTATAGCAGTTGCCACAGTGCCTAGGCAGTCTAGCTAGCTTGCTTATTCTATACGCATCACCCTAACAACCCAGCTGCCTGCTGCATCTGATCCCACCGTCCTCTGCTCCAAACCAACCCTCCTTTTCTTACATGCACTACACCCAGCTATATATACCACCATATGCCCATCTTATGAAACCATCCACAAGAGAAGAAGAAACAAGTAGCAACACTCTCTTCTCTTATAACATAGTGCAGTAAAGCTTACTCACATGGCAACTTCCATGGGTTGTCTCGTCTTGCTCTGCCTTGTTTCTTCCCTCCTTCCCAGTGCCATCCTTGGCCACCCATGGGGTGGTTTGTTCCCACAGTTCTATGACCATTCGTGTCCCAAGGCGAAGGAGATTGTGCAGTCCATTGTGGCACAGGCTGTGGCCAAGGAGACCAGGATGGCAGCATCCTTGGTCAGACTGCATTTCCATGACTGCTTTGTCAAGGTAAACTCTGCTTCCTCTGTTATGTTCTTTATCACATGCTCTGACACAGCTATGACGCTTATACTGCAGTACACTATAACAAATTAGCGATACAAGTTTTGTACTTCAAGTCTTTTACCTATGTATGGTGCTACAATAAGATTATGAGTAATGAGTAATCCATGTAAAGGTGTTACAAACAAACATGAAAAGTGAAGATGGTGAATTAATTGCTAGCTTTGGCTGTATAAAACCAATAACTTGAAATGTGCATGAGCTACATACGTGCTTAAGTATTAGAAAAGGTAGCATGGGAGAATCTATATTATTATGGCAAACTTCTTTACTATTGATTGATGAGAAAGCCTACCATTGCCCCTCCCAGCACTACTTTATGTCCTGGTGACATGATCGAGCCAGTACTATGATTGATTAACTCTACTGTTCTCCTTTTTTGAGTGCTATATAAGATGTCTTTTTTTTTGTGAGCCACACGAGAAGATGTTTACTTAACTCTAGTGCACAATGATTGAAGCTCTCTGTGCAACTTTTGTCATCTCTTTCTTATTCAATGCATGTGCCCGATGAATCTACTGTCACCACTACTCTATAGCGTGTGCCTAATCTCTAAACTATTCCACGTGGCTAGTAATACCAGTCTTTTACAACATTGTTACATGTGTAGGGCTGCGATGCTTCGGTGCTGTTGGACAACAGCAGCAGCATAGTTAGTGAGAAAGGGTCCAACCCGAACAGGAACTCCCTCAGGGGGTTTGAGGTGGTCGACCAGATTAAGGCTGCTCTCGAGGCTGCCTGCCCAGGCACTGTCTCCTGTGCCGACATTCTTGCCCTCGCGGCTCGTGATTCCACTGCCCTGGTATGTTCCACTATCAACAACCCTGTCCAAACTTAAGGAAGAGACATGATATTTTCTATATACAGCGATAGCTTTGGCAAAGTTAGATTTTTCTGAACTCTAACCCGTAGGTTGGTGGCCCATACTGGGACGTGCCACTTGGCCGAAGAGACTCGCTCGGCGCAAGCATCCAGGGCTCTAACAATGACATCCCAGCCCCCAACAACACACTCCCCACTATCATCACCAAGTTCAAGCGCCAGGGCCTCAATGTTGTTGATGTTGTTGCCCTCTCAGGTGACTTTTCGTGTATTTCTTAGTATCATCTGTCCTTCGTTATTGACCAACATAATGTACACTCATATTACACAACATGAATACAATATCATGTATGAATACAGGTGGTCACACCATAGGTATGTCTCGGTGCACCAGTTTCCGGCAGAGGCTGTACAACCAGACAGGCAATGGCATGGCTGACAGCACGCTGGATGTATCATACGCCGCGCAGCTGAGGCAGGGGTGCCCCCGCTCTGGTGGTGACAACAACCTCTTCCCCTTGGACTTCGTCACCCCAGCCAAGTTTGACAATTTTTACTACAAGAACCTCCTGGCCGGCAAGGGCCTTCTAAGCTCTGATGAGGTTCTGTTAACCAAGAGCTCTGAGACAGCGGCCCTCGTGAAGGCATATGCTGCTGATGTCAATCTCTTCTTCCAGCACTTTGCACAGTCTATGGTGAATATGGGCAACATCTCGCCACTGACAGGGTCACAAGGTGAGATCAGGAAGAACTGCAGGAGGCTCAACAACGGCCACTGAGGGCACTGAGGTCACTTTATGTGCTGAATTGTACGTGATGTTGGTGGCGTGTTTTGTTTAAATAAGTAAGCATGGCTGTGATTTTATCATATTTGATCTTTTGTGTTTTATTTAAACACATTGTAAAATGTATATCTATTAATAACTCGATGAGTTCATTCTTCGGTTGCCATAGATCTGCTTATTTGACTTGTCATGTTTTGATTCCAAAAACCAAAATCACAACTTAATAAACTCATGGTATATGTCCACCTGTTTCTTGAAGAGTTCATCCACCACTCCAGTTGGCATTTATCACATCTTGTAATAGAGTGGCTCCTAAGGTGGTAGTGATAGACGGTGGGTAGCGAGGCTTGAACCCTCAAACGTTGCGGCAGAGCTGTGCTGTGTAACATGGTGATAGATGAAAGGTGTGAGTGGCCAAGTGCAAGATGCAACAACTTCCTATTGCCTGGCGCCCTTGCTTAAAACCAAATGATAATAATTGTTCAGGCGTTATATCCAAATCTAGAGGCCTAACAAAATGAGATAACAAGACAAGTAGTCTGCTGGGAAATAGCTAACAATAACAAGATCTTGAACTTATCCTGAGATGACGTCAAGACTGATGCCTTTGGTTACATCGCACTGCACCTCTTTTTGCCATGCTAGTAAGTTGCTGCCTCTTGATGAGGGCAAGCTGCTTATCAAGGTGGGATGAAGTGTTATGGACGCAGGCATGGGTGCTGCTAGCTTGGCATCCAGGGCTCCAGGATAACCCATCTACCTGCATTAGTTTGTTTTAGTTTCTTAATTGTTAAGTAAGCAGATCAGGTTGGTTTGATAAGATTGTTAGTTTGCTGCTTGGTTTGTTAGCTCAACGTGTACTAGGGCCAGGTCATGTGATGCCAGGCATATTATTGATTGAATTAAGCAGGAATTAAGAAGGAAAAGCCTTCTTCTGCTCGCCAATGGGCAGAGGTCCCTGGCCAGCAATCTCGCTCCCCCTTAATCCTAGCTCTCCTAACATATTGGAATCAAATATGGACAAAAGTTACTTCCCCAATTCCAAGTTGGTCTCTTTAGACTTATCAAGTTTTCTCCAAATGTAGGTTGTGCTATTTTTACCCTTTCTTCCTTCCTTGCCCCTACTTAATAAATGCTACCACTCTCACAGATTAATGTGTCATCTTTTCCAATATATGACAAATGAAAGGCACCAAGGTCATTTTATCTACTTAATTAATTCATATGCACAAATCTAGAACCAACACATGGAATCAGAGAAGTGCTTTGTAAAGGAAAAACTTCAATCATCATACGAGAGGTTCAAAGATACATTCATGCGACCTACGTAGTCAGGTTTCCATGACTAATAGAAATCTTATGTTAAAAAAATCATAAAGATTTCTATTAGGCATGTCAACCTGACTACATCTTTATGGTTCCCATGCAAGCATTCAAACTAATGGCTTAGCTTAACTACGACAATATCAATGAATGCTATTTCATAGCAATGCTAGAAGGTACCTGATTGTGCCAGCCTCATATTTGTTGGCGTTATTCAGATTCTTGAACAGAGATACGACGAAATCATAGTACAGCTTCTGCTTTTATGTATTTAAAGAACAAGCATCTGAAATTGGAGATAATACAATTGAAGATCCAGAAAGCAATTACATTTAGAAATGAGTCTAATAGTAAGAAAATAATAGAGTAAGTACAAGTTAAAGAAGCTATTTACTTGCAGAACCCGCTGTTGTATCGGCTCTCTCTCTTTTCCTCATGTCCTACAGTTCAACATTTACACCAGAGGCCTGGTAAATGTCTAGAAGGATATGATCAGTCAATGCAGGGAAAATTTAAAACAAAAAGAAATCATTGGAACTCATCCAGCAGAAAACATACCTAAAACACAAAGGATATCACGATTATCAGCTGAGGGGATGTAAACTGGTTGAATCTAACAAGATGTATCCTCAACCTCAAGGGCTTTCAGAATCCTAAACCATATTGAAGATCAAATATTCACAACCATATGGGTGGGTGCCATGAGTCAACCAGCGGATGCTCTATAAACTCCTGTGGAAAGTGGGATTTGTTTTGATATGTCTGTTTCAGGAAGAAAAGATGAGAAAAAAAAAGCTATAATAGAGTGCATGAGATCATGTGATGGTTGTGTGGTGAACCCAAAGCACAGTCTTGCTTTTCTTAACAAGACAGGCTAAAATGCACAAAAAGAAAAAAGAAAAAGAAAAAGAAAGAGGTAATTGCAACTTTTGTGAACCCCGATGCTGTGACATCAAGTCTCAACTGTATCAAAAAAATGTTGTACTTACAAGTTAACATGTTTGCAGATGTTGATACTGCAGCAAGAAAGATTTCCCTAAAAAGTTGGATAGGTCACCAAATTTAACCACAATTCTGAATCATTGCTTCAACTGCCTTGTTGGCCTTAAGAACATCCCCTTTCGAGCAAAGTGAAGCAATAGCAACATAAATGACTCGAAATCATCATTGAAAGACTTTCCAAACAAATTTCGGTAGTCAATGTCAGTGTCACCATTCGATTTTGATAAACTATCATCACCATCTATCATGGGTTGAACTATGCCATCAGAACTCCAAAGGAGACTATTGCTAGAAATATCATAAGCTACTGGACTTGCTTGTCCTGAATCTTTCATGGAATCATAAGCATCCTCAGTTTTCTGTGCCTTTTTGACATGGGCAAGCGCATTATAGCTGACAGAATTTGAAGAGGATAAAATCATGAGTCCCACTTCATTCAGGATAGTTACAATCTCATCAATCCTCCCTTGATCACAAGCAGAAGATAGGAGATCAACAAGGGGCTCTGCTTCAATCTTATCTCCAACACTGTTTATTAACTCCACGATTTCTTTGCACTGAAACATCTCCCTCAAGATGCCCCTGGATTCTTCCATCCTTCCTTTTGCATAGAGTCCTTTGATAAGGCTCATGAAGCCAACAAAATCAGGTTCCATATCCCTATGAAGGTATTCATTAAAGAAGCCTAATGCAGCTTCAGTCTCACCTTTCAGACAGAGTCCATTGATAATTGCACCAAGTGTGAAACAATCTGGCAGTAGAAAGAGTTCCTCCAAATGCGACAAAAGCTCAAGGGCCCTATCAGTTAATCCAAAGTTACAATAACCACTTATCAGCAAGTTGTAAACACGGGTAGTGGGTTTGATACCCTTGGTGGACATTTTTTGGAATAACTGATCCGCATCATCTAACAAACCTTCTCTGCACAAAGCACCTATAAGAATGGCATAGGTGATTATCGTCGGAAGCATCTTGCTGTTTTCTAAGTAGTCAAAGAGCCTGAAAGCTTCAGTAAGGCATCCTTGATTACACAAACCACTGAGAACTGAGTTATGAATGATAATGTTTGGATGACATCCCTCTTTTTTCATGCTTTCACAAAGGTCTAGTGCTTTTTCAAGATACCACCCTTACAAAGGCCATCCACCACTATGGAGTACATGGCTAGATCTACTGAAAACCCACTTTGTTCAGCTACCTTCAAAAAGTTACATGCATCCAGAACTTCACCTTGCTTCTTTAGGGCAGAGACAGCTCCTCTCAGAACACTGACAGGAACACTGCCATTGTTCATGTAATTAGAAAACCAAATAGCTTTGCTAACACATTTTTTGCTGAGGTAACAAGACATCATATTTATCATTGTCGGATCAAGCAGGCCATGAATTTTAATGAAATCACATAGCAATGGATGTATGACCTCTTCACTTCCATTTCGGTGTAAGCTCTTGAGCAGCTTGTAGCATGTTTTACTAGTTACAGCAATGGCTTGCATTCTGAGTAACTTGTAAGCATCCATTGCTGCTTGGCAACAATTTCTGTTGCTTAAGAAAGCAGAAGCAAAATTGCAAACGGATGAAAATAAGTCAATATCTAATTCACCAACCTTACAAATGAAATCCAGCACACCATGTTCACCATGACCTTTGAAGTGTGCATGGATCAACTTCTTGCAGTTAAAGAAATTGTGCCTTATTTTTTTCTGAACAAGATCATAAAATATTTGGTCAGCCATGTCAACTTTTCCTCCATTACACAGTGCTTTAATCAGGCACTCATGAACAACTGCAGTGGAGAATCCTGAATCTTTCTTATATTCATCAAACAACTCCAGTGCCTTGTCAACTTCCTCGGCTTTACACAGTTTGTCTATGATTGTATGGTAGGTGATAGTATTAGGTCTTAAGCCCATCTCAGGCATTTTATGAAACAAACTCCAGGCATCATTCACCTTGTTAATCATAAACGATGCTTTGATAAGAACATTGCATGTGACAACATCCATAGAAATACCACTACCTTCAAGCCTATCCTTTATTGTCATAACACCAGTTATGTCACCTCTGTTAATGTAACCATGTAACAGTGTGCTATATGTGAAATTATCAGCAGCAACACCTTCAGAAATTTCAAGAGCCTTTTCAATATGACCAGCTTTACACAGACCATTTATTATCGCGTTGTATGTTATGATGCTAGCCTTTATTCCCTTATTCTCCATCTCCGTGAGCAAGGAGAAAGCCCTGTCTAAATCTTGCATCTTGCACAAACTGTCAATCAAAATCGAGTATACATATTCATCCACCACCATGCCTGTCTGTTCCAGTTTCCTCACGATAGAGAAAGCATCTTCCAATCTGTCTCTCTTACAGAAGCCACCGACCAGTGATGTATAAGTAATCAAATTTGGCTTAGCATCCACTCGCGCCATCTCATCCAAGAACCCCATTACTTTCTCCACACTACCTTCTCTGCAGAGTCCATCAATAACAGTAGTATAGTTAATCACATCGGCTGTGATTCCCTTCTCTAGCATGGATCGATGCTCCCGAAGACCTTCCATCAAGAACCCACGACTCATGTATCCATGAATCATGCTGCCGTAAAACACAGCATCAGCATCCATGCCTTTACACTCCATCTCCCGCATAAGCTCTGCCATCTCACCAGTTCTCCCCTCCAAACCAAGAGCATGGACGACTGATGTCAGTGTCACAAGGCCTGGATCAAATCCGCTGAACTGACGCTTCACCTTCTCGTAGAAATTCAACCCTTCTACGGCCTTCCCGGTTCTGGAGAACCCAGAAACGATCGAGCTGCAAACGCGATCCTCTACCTGGCACCCCCTCCTGGTCATTACGTCGAACACCCTGAGTGCGCAATCCATCTCACCGTGGGCACACAGCAACACCACCATCACGCGGTACGTGGACGGCGACAGCACCATGCCGTGGTCTTCGATGGCAGCTGAGAGTAGCTCCAGTGCGTGGCGCGGGTCGCCGCCCCTGGCGCAGGCCCGGCGGAGCAGAGCATCCCAGAGGCGGGGACTGGCGGTGCGGGAGGCAAGCGCGAGGCGCTGTGCGGCGTCACGCGGACGCGCGGAGTCGAGCAGGGCGGAGGCGGCAAGGAGGTGCGTGCGCGGAGTAGGGGCGATGGCGTTGGCAAGCGCCTGCGAGGCGAGCGCGGCGAGGAGGCGGAGCCTGCGGCGGCGGAGGAGCACTGTCAGGAGGCGGTCGACGTGGCGCGCGGTCACCGCGCGGCCGAGTTTGATGAGTGAGGGGAACGGCGGTGGAGGCGGAGGGCGCTCGCCGTTGCCGCCGGGGAGGTGCATGGCCGCTGGCCGGCCGGCTGGGGGTGTGGAACTTTCGGAACGCCGGTGCTGCTGAAATGCAGTGCTTGAGTGAACTCGAGAGGAGATTTATTCTATTTTTCACTTTTGATTCTTAAAAAAATGATTTTGAATTTTTAGGATTATTTAGCGGGCCGAGGTCAGCCCAACAAAACAAATCGGCGTCGATCATGGGCCTATACGGCCTACTACACTTTAATTACTACGGACATTCCCGCAGCTCTGGAATTCGGAGGCCCAGGAACCATGATGCAGCAGCCTCAGGCGCACGCGTCGGCACTTGCGGCGGCGCCGTCGGCGTCGGCGGTGGCGCCGACGGTGGCTCACCTGCAGGATCCGGCGGGCGGGGACGCGCCGCCGAAGCAGGTGGCTCAGGCGATGGAGCGGCTGGGCCGTGCGGGGCGCCTCATCGCGGACATCCGGCTCGGCGCGGACCGCTTCCTCGAGGCCCTCTTCGCCGCCGCCGGCGCGCCCCCCTACAACGTGCCCCAGCACATCGACAGGATGGAGCGCGTCTTCGTCAAAGAGGAGGCCGCCATGCGCCTCCACTTCCAGGACCTCCGCGCCCTCGGCAGGTACCAGCCCGCAGCATCTCCTCCCGCCCTAACACCTCCGTTCTCCCTTCCCTCTCGATCCGGGAGGTTATAGGAATAGTCCGCCTGGCTTTTTATGCAGAAAACTCGGTTGCGTTTTACTGACTTCAGACAAACGTGAAATTTTACCGAACACTAACACTTCTGCTGCTGATGAGAGATTCAACTTTGCACCTTTAATATTGTCTAAAAGATGTTCAGGAAATTGGTAACTGTGGTCCGGAATTGCTTTGCTTTAGGTCTTGGGTTGGTCAGTTTGTCACTCTGCATACTAAAATATGTCATAGTTTTTTTCCCCCTTTATGCCGACTTTACTAGTGTTATGTCGGAACTTGGACCTACTTTGTGCTTGTTCTTAGTTTTGGAGCTTACTGTTATGTTATCTTATACATTGCTTAGGCTGTTGACTGTTGAGGTACTGTGAAGATTGTACATCAGTGGTTCTATTTACACATGCTGTCCTGTTGAGTGTGTACCTGTAATTTGTATTTGTTGGATGAATATCTTTTGCAATATATTTTGCAAAGATGGGTGAACTTGGTTCTGTTTTGCATTTCTGGAACACATGTTACATGTCAAAAGAACTACAGAACTGTGAAGTCTATAAGGCTGATGAAATATTCCAGCAACTCAAGTTTTGGGCAAAAAACTGAATTTACTAGAGTTTTCTTTTTTTATGTGGGGGAGACCTTACTAGTTATGGCTAGGCTAATAGAACATCTTTAAGTTCTTAACCATGACTCAGGATATTTTGAAGCCATGAAGAAATCAGCTATATTTGAATTCAGTTGAGCACAACATTAGAAACGCATAAGTTGTCTTGTTTGCCATTATTCTCCTAGTAAATTACTTCCTCAGATTGTATACATAGGTCCATCTAGGTTCTAAGTCAATATTTTTAACTGTGACCATCAATATATATTATTTTTATACATGTATATGCACTTCACAAGATTGACATTACTAGATTCATTATGAAAATTACTTTTGTACAGCCCCTGGGCGTTGTATTAAGAAGACCTTCTCACACAGATCGATGAAGCCTCCAAACCCCTGCCCACCGTAGTCCATGTGAGAACGACCATGACCGAGGCCGGGCCTTAGACCCATGTTTTGACTTGGGATAAACGATGGGATTTTTTGAACCCAGCCTAAAACTTGCTTCCACAAGGAGTCTAACTTGGGACCTCAGGAGTGTTACTAGAGCCACCTAACCAACTCAGCTAGTGGCCCAT
Organism: Cymbopogon citratus; assembly: GCA_031170775.1. Taxonomy (NCBI): domain Eukaryota; kingdom Viridiplantae; phylum Streptophyta; class Magnoliopsida; order Poales; family Poaceae; genus Cymbopogon; species Cymbopogon citratus. The sequence goes on from DXKC01001680.1 coordinate 10,575, forward strand.
TCCCGTATATTACCCTTTTCATATTATAATTATATTTTGTAGATGTTGCTAGTAAAAGCTGAAAAAAAAATGTCTTAGGACAAACCTAGGTGGATGTTAGTTGTGATCAGACATTTTTCATTTTTTGAGTTTTTGGTACAGAGATAAATTGTAGCGTTGCAGTTTTATTGTGCTCTCACTTTTATTGGGTCACTAGTGACACTATTTGTAGATTTTATGCATTTCTACTGGGAATTTAATTTTCGTTTTTTAAACCTTCATGTAGAATGTAGCTATTTCTTTATGATCATTTGAATTGTCAAATTTTCTCAGATTTTTTTAGTGT
>DXKC01001681.1:0-11706 GCA_031170775.1 Cymbopogon citratus
CAGAAAATTACTTTGTTCGCTATCCAAAGAAGTTGGCTGATTATCATGCACGTCATGCAGCGCGTGGTGATGGCACTGGTTCTACTCATATTTGTAGTGAGTTCGTTTAGCATGGATATATTGACATAATACGAGTTGATTACTTGATTTTGGCAACAGAAGGGCAGACATATTGACCGAGTACCGAAAGCTCCCACAAAAGGTGGAGTCTGGGTCATAGTCACATGGATTGGGGTCAATGCAACGTTCCGGAACCCAGGGACATTGTCCCAAATAAAGGGTTCGGGTCAAGCAGGGTGGACATCCTGATTTTTCCTGGGTCATGCTTCGCTGTAGCAGCACACCATGGATTAGTTGAGGAACAGGGTAGATGTTGGAAATAATCTTGTCATAAGAAATGTGTAGAGGCATCTACATGCATCTATGGTATGAGTTGTTCAAGTCAAAATGAAATTGACTTGTTCTTTGTGCTTAGCTAGCATTAGGCAGTAAAGTTGGATTTGATTACTTGTTGTTGTTGTCAATGAGTTGTAAAATGAGTAAGCTAGCTAGTGATTAGCTAGAGATGAGTTGTGCACTTGTATGACGGTTTGTAAGTCCTATAAAAGGACATGTACCCCTCATGTGGAGAGCATGAGATGAGATATAGAATATAGTGCTTGGTTGTGAAGATCAAGCAAGGTGTGTAAGTTTGTAGTGTGAAACTACTTGTGTTATCATAAGAAAGAAACAAAGTGATTTTGTTTTTGGGGCCAACAAGTAGTACCGGAGCCTAGGTTAGTGAAAGGTGTTTGAGCACCAGGGAGATGGCCGATGATGATAAGAAGGGTGTTGGCGGTAGCTCGCCGCGTACGGTCGTGGTGGAGCGTGTCACCACCGTCACAGGGGAGGTCCCGAAGCTGACGAAGTTGAACTACCATGAGTGGGCGCTCGAGATGCAGGTCAACTTGGAGGGCATGGAGCTTTGGGATGCTGTGGAGGCAGGCAATGCCGAGCGCGGCAAGGATCGTAGGGCGCTGGCCTTCATTCTCCGCGAGGTGCCATCGGAGATGAAGTCCGGGCTCGCCGCGAAGAAGACCGTCAAGGAGGCTTGGGCAGCCATCAAGTCGCTGCGGATGGGCGATGCGCGCGTGCAGGAGGCCAAGGCACAACACCTCCTCAAGCAGTTTGAGAATGCGTCGTTTGAGGACGGCGAGGCGATTGACGACTTCGCCATGCGTCTCAGCTCTCTCGCCACGGAGCTTCGCGAGCTGGGGGAGAAGATGGAGGAGCAACGCGTCGTGAAGAAGATGCTTCGCGTGGTACCCACGAGGTACAATCAGATCGCGTGCTCCATCGAGATGTTCGCAGACTTGAAGACGATGTCGATGGAGGAGCTCGTCGGCCGGCTGCGTGTGGCGGAGGAGCGCTGCGGCAGCAGCGAGGTGGCTGCGGACAGCGTCGGGCGGCTGCTGCTCACAGAGGAGCAGTGGGAGGCTCGCCCGAGCGAACGTCGTGGCAAGGAGCGTGCGCACAGCCGCAGTGCACGCCATGGTAACGGCGACAAGAGTGGAGGCCGTAGCGGGGCCAAGAAGGCCACAACGATGACGATGACGGGAGCAGCAGCTCCTACTCCAAGAACGGCGAGCGCAAGTCGAAGGGCAAGAAAGGCAAGTGCTACAACTGCGGTAAGCGTGGGCATTTCTCCTATGAATGTCCCAAGAAGCAGCAGGAAGAGGCGCTGTTTGCGACAGCCGATGACGAGGACGAGCCGATGCTTCTGTGATGAAGCATTGAGTGCGCAGGTTTAGGGGGTGCATCTGGGTCATGTACATGTATGTCATGTACAGAGTATGCACATACCCAAAACGAGATGTGTTCTCGTGGAGGATTGAGTCAGTTATTTACATGTAGATTAGGCTAGTTAGCAAATCAGAATGTGTGTGCGTTGCACATGATACTGGAGTACGTCTTCAGCAGGTTGTTAGCTAGTTTCTAGGAGTTGCATGGTTTGAAGTATACGGCAGAGTAGTGTGAGCTACTGCATGTTAGCTGGGCACGTTTGGAGGCGTGGCTTGGTCAGGTCAGAGGACCGTTTCATGCGGCGTATGTGCAGCACATGAGTTTGTGGCTCGGAAGCTGTGGATACGTGCGAGCGTGTGAGACCCGGGCAGTAGTTGCTCCCATATGCATGCAGGCGATCTCTGTCAGAATCAATATGACAAGATTAGGGGGGTGATTGTTAGGACTAATCTTGTCATATAGACATGTTAGTATGGATGAGGGAGCTCTATGAAGTTTCTAGTACTAGCTAGTTGCTAGTTGAGCTATGCAATTTGGAGGTTACCACTGCTGGAAAACAGCAAGCAAGTTGCTAGGGTTAAGATGGAGCAAAATTAGTTTTTTTTTTCATGCTGTAACAGCTGGTTGCTTAGCTAGCAAGCAGGGTAATGTGAGCTGTATGGTTAAGGTCGGTTCCTGTAGCAGAACTGTAGCAAACCGACCTAAAGTCCTATAAAAGGACATGTAACCCTCATGTAATATACAATAGAGATGTAAACAAAGTGTGTTTGTTTTGGGGCCAACAGTATTGTATCTCAAATTACAAGTAAAGAAAGAAACAGGATATGTTATATCCATGTAGTTACATCTTTTCATTCTTGTTTTGACAGGAAAAAATCCGGCTTGCCCTGGTTGTGCAGAAGGCTGCCATCACCTTCATTGATGGTATTACATAACTGCTTCTGCTTGTCTTACAGTTTATTTTGCTGCTTTGCTAACTCCCATGTAACTTGTCAACCATCTGGTGGTGTTAAAGGTGCCAAGCATAAAGACTATAGGATAACAGAGGATATCATAAAGGCTGGATTTTCCATAAATCCAGATGAACTGGCATCGATCACAAGCAAGCATGATGAGAAAGCTCTGAAGATGCATGGTGGGGCGGACGGGATATCCAAAAAAGTCCGATCATCATTCGACCATGGCATATCTGCCACTGACCTAGACACAAGGCAGAACATCTATGGCGTCAATTGCTATGCGGAGAAGCCTTCAAGAAGTTTCTGGATGTTTGTTTGGGATGCACTGCAGGACATGACTCTTATCATTCTTATGGTTTGTGCTTTGGTATCTGCTATTGTCGGCCTCGCATCTGAAGGTTGGCCTAAGGGCATGTATGATGGCCTGGGAATAATACTCAGCATTTTGCTGGTTGTGATGGTTACTGCTATCAGTGACTACAGACAATCGCTTCAGTTCAAGGAGCTAGACAATGAGAAGAAGAAGATATTTATCCATGTGACCAGAGATGGAACTCGGCAGAAGATCTCTATATATGACTTGGCGGTTGGTGATATCGTGCATTTATCAATTGGAGACCAAGTACCTGCCGATGGACTGTACATTCATGGATACTCCCTTTTGATTGATGAGTCCAGCTTGTCAGGTGAGAGTGATCCAGTTTATATTTCTCAAGATAAGCCGTTCATCTTGGCAGGAACTAAAGTTCAGGATGGATCAGCTAAAATGATGGTAACTGCTGTTGGTATGCGCACGGAATGGGGAAAGTTGATGAGCACGTTGAGTGAAGGAGGAGAGGACGAGACGCCGCTGCAGGTTAAGCTAAACGGAGTTGCAACCATCATTGGCAAGATTGGCCTGATGTTTGCCACATTAACATTTGTGGTCCTGATGGCTAGATTCCTTATTGAAAAAGGTTTAACAGTTGGTTTGTCCAAATGGTATTCTACTGATGCCCTGACTATAGTAAACTATTTTGCAACAGCAGTCACTATTATTGTCGTTGCTGTTCCTGAGGGGCTGCCTCTAGCAGTTACTTTGAGTCTTGCATTTGCAATGAAAAAGCTAATGAATGATAAAGCACTTGTAAGGCATCTTTCAGCATGCGAAACAATGGGATCTGCGGGTACCATCTGCACAGATAAAACAGGAACTTTGACTACTAACCATATGGTGGTTGACAAGATATCGATATCTGAATTCTCAAAGTCAGTCACCAGTAACAATAGTTTGCAAGATCTGACTTCTGCCATTTCTCCAGCTACACTGAGCCTACTTTTGCAGGGCATTTTTGAGAACACCAGTGCAGAGGTAGTCAATGAAAAGGATGGTAAGCAAACTGTTTTAGGAACTCCAACAGAAAGGGCAATATTTGAATTTGGCTTGAGATTGGAAGGTCTTGATGCTGAGGATAGGACCTGCACGAAGGTTAAGGTTGAGCCTTTCAATTCGGTTAAGAAGAAGATGGCAGTGTTGGTCTCATTACAAAATGGCGTGTACCGTTGGTTCACCAAAGGTGCATCAGAGATTATTGTGCAGATGTGTGACATGGTGATAGATGGCAATGGAAACAGTGTTCCCTTGTCAGAAGCTCAGAGAAAGAACATCTTGGATACTATCAAATCCTTTGCTTCAGATGCTTTAAGGACACTGTGCTTGGCATATAAGGAAGTGGATGATTTTGATGATGATGCAGAGAGTCCAACAAGTGGTTTTACTCTAATATCCATTTTTGGCATCAAGGATCCTTTGCGCCCAGGAGTTAAGGATGCTGTGAAGGCCTGTATGTCTGCTGGTATCGTTGTGAGAATGGTGACTGGTGATAATATCAATACAGCTAAAGCTATAGCCAAAGAGTGTGGAATACTAAGTGACGGTGACGTAGCAATAGAAGGACCAGAATTCCGCAGTAAGAGCCCAGAAGAGATGAGGGCCATTATACCTAAGATTCGGGTTCATTTCACTTCTCTCAACCTATGGTTACGCTAATATCTATTAAGATTCCTTTTTTTTTCTCAATTTTAATTGTCTTCCAACATTGGCAGGTCATGGCTCGTTCTTTACCATTGGACAAGCATACCCTTGTGACAAACTTGCGAGGTATGTTTCGTGAGGTGGTTGCTGTGACAGGTGACGGCACGAATGATGCTCCAGCATTACATGAAGCAGATATTGGCCTTGCAATGGGCATAGCAGGAACAGAGGTACTAGGTTATATTTCATTGATTCATGGATGATTAGAATACATAGATGTGATTCTGTGATTCGAAAGTTGGTCAAAATAACATATATAGTTATTTTATATCTTAATCTTAGGTTCCATGATTCAAATAGTTTGCCTTCATGGTCTCACAAAAGAAATAATATCGAAGATACTCATCTCTTCTATTCTCACTGTTAAAATCTCATGCTGACTGAATACTGGGCTGGTGGAATTAGGAGTTTAGAACTTCTCACTTATTACAAGGGCTTCTCCTTCAGCAACTCATTGTCACTTGAAAGATAATGATATAAGCTTACATATTTTCAGGTTGCTAAGGAGAGTGCTGATGTGATAGTGCTTGATGACAATTTTACAACTATAATAAATGTTGCAAGGTGGGGTCGTGCGGTTTACATAAATATCCAAAAGTTTGTGCAGTTTCAGTTGACTGTCAATATTGTTGCTTTAGTCATCAACTTTGTTTCAGCATGTATTACAGGTATGGGCATCATCTATAGTATTCTTTCTCCAATGCCAGTATGCCACGGTCATTCAGTTAGTGAATTCTTGATTGAAATAATATATGTTGAGTTTTATATCACAGGGAGTGCTCCTCTCACAGCGGTGCAATTGTTGTGGGTCAATATGATTATGGATACATTAGGAGCTTTAGCTCTAGCAACAGAGCCTCCAAATGATGACATGATGAAGAGGCCACCCACAGGGCGAGGCGAAAGTTTCATTACCAAAGTCATGTGGAGAAATATCATTGGGCAAAGTTTATATCAGTTGGTTGTACTTGGAGTTCTCATGTTTGCTGGGGAACAGTTTCTGAATATCAAGGGTGCAGATTCCAAGTCTGTTATCAATACACTCATATTCAACTCCTTTGTGTTCTGCCAGGTGAGCACATTATAACTGTTATCAATGCACTTTCATTCCTAGTGCAGTAGTGCCTACGTCCACATCAGACGTTTTTTTTTACCCTAGCTTACATTTATAACCTGTTTGTCTGCATCACAAACAAATAATAGTGTTATATGCAGTCTCTGGTTGGGTACTTTTGAATTGTTTCCATATGGTAATGTCTGATCTGATGAGCTTGAAAATTATGTTGTCTCAGGTGTTCAATGAAATAAACAGCAGGGAAATGGAGAAGATTAATGTTTTCCGTGGAATGCTCACCAACTGGATCTTTATTGCAATCATAGCTGTGACAGTTGTATTTCAAGTGGTGATCATAGAATTCCTCGGCACTTTTGCAAGTACTGTTCCACTCAACTGGCAGCTTTGGCTGTTAAGCGTTGGACTTGGATCGGTCAGCTTGATTATTGGTGCCATCTTGAAGTGCATACCAGTTACCAAATCAAATGAAGTTCCTGCAAGTCCAAATGGTTACGCGCCACTTCCCAGCGGCCCTGATGACATATAGCTGAAGAAGAGGGATGGAAAAGGATTTGCATTTGGTAGCATCAGCGGGTTTGTGAGAACTCCATACGCTCCATGGCCACTCCATGGCCACCTTCGATTTTGTTTCATGTTTGGAATATATGTAATAAACCACTGTCTAGGCTAGTAGGCTCAGTTTCAGCAGACTGTTATACGCTTTGTCCCGCAGTTACACGTTTTTATTTAGTTTTCCTGTTTGCTGCTACTGCTGCTGCTGTGTAAAAAAGATGGTGATGAACACAATGCAAAGGCACTATATTTTGATGGGTCATGGCTCTCATGGAAACGGAGTTTCTTGAATAATCCAAGTACATTTACTTTGTATGCTAGGAAGAAAAGCACATTAACATGGCTTGCAAAATTCGAATTTACAGAGCTGAACGCCTCTTTATTAAACTTCAAAGTGGAAGTACATAGTAACAGAAACATTGCAACGTTGTCTAATAAAAAAACAGAAACATTGCATCATCGTCAGTAGGATCATGATCGAAGTTACACTAAACTGCTAGTCGCCGAATTCTACAAAACCCTATACCACTGGCGGATAACAATTTATCAACTCGCGCCAGTGTCGCCTTTCGGATAGCCGTCATCGTTCTCTTGCACGCTGCCACCGGGCTCTGGTTTCGGATCATCGTTCTCTAGCACACCATCATCACACTTGGGCTGTAGAAATGAGAAGGCGTTACAATTACTCTCCAAAATCCAGCCGCCATTGTCCAGCTGCAGCAAATTTTCCGCGGTAAACATAAAGTCAGAGTCTTCCAGCTTGAAATCTTTCGCTGTAAACTCCACGTCTGCTGTAACCACCTCCAATGGCCGTGGCTCGTCGTCGTACACGCCGCCATGGACGCCGGCGCCGCAGTGGTACTGGTAACCCCCATCGCCTGCTTGTTCCATCATTGGTTGGTGTTGCCATCTAGTGGTGGCCAACGCTTCTGCTGTCAGCTCGGTCACCGGCGCGGCAGCACCAGCAGCCTGCGACGACGTGGTGGCATAGGAGCACCCGACGTCCGCAGGCGCCGGCGCCGGCGCAGCAGCGGCGGCGGCATACGAGGTGTACCCGACATTGGGCGCCGCCGTCCAGTACTCCGCGTCGAAGTGGTGGCGCTCCACCTGCTGCTGCTGGCGCGCCGGCGCGCACTGCCGCCGCCTCTTGTTGCACGGTGCCGCCGGCACGTCGTCGTTGGCCTCTACCTGCTGCTGGCGCTCATCGCCATCCGCCGCAGCCGCCACCGCAGCCTTGGGCCTGAGGTGCAGCCTGCAGAGCACTCTGATGCCGTCCTGGCCGGCGGCCTCGTTCCAGACGGTGCCGAACTCCTCCATGAGCCACACGGTCTTGCCGCCGCCGGCGGGGCGGAACTCGAAGGACTGGCGGTACCCAGCGCCACGGACGTGGATCCGCTTGCCGGACCCGTGCCACGTGCCGAGATCCCCGTCGACGGCGCGGTTCATCCGCTGCTTACTGCTGCTGCTGCTGGTGCTTGCATTGCCGTCTTTCCAGCGCGCGACGGAGAGGAAGTACCAGTTGCCATCGTCGTGGGCGATGTGCTGGAACCGCGACGCCAGCGTGCCGGGGTCCTCGCCGTACACGTCCGCCGCCGCCATGATGCCGTAGTACTCGCCCGGCGACTGGTGGCCCGGCTCCGTGGCCACCCACGGCTCCAGGTAGCACTGGATCAGCTCCCGCGGCGTCGGCTTGAACCGGTACCCCGGCGGCACGTTCACGTTCGGCCACTGCTGGGGCGGTGGCGCGTGCTCCTGATCCATCTCTCCCCCCGCCGCCGCTGCCGTCGTTCTTGGTCGGATGCGTGCGTGCGTGGGCGTCGCCGGCCGTGGTTTGCTGGAACTGGAACGAACTCGTAGATTTCGCGCGCAGGTGTGGCTTATATGGCGCGGGCCGGCCCGCATCTCCGGGTCCGATACCGAACCTGGTACGGGGCCGCAGGGCCGACCCGAGTCGGAGAAGAACAGCGGCAATGGATGTTGGTCTGGGCTGGGCTGGGCTGGGTCATGTGAACAGTGAATGTCGAGAAGGCCGAGGCCCATTAGTATCTCCGTTAGCCTAATTAGTCATCATGGGCTCACTAGCCGGATATAAAAAAACAGCCGAAGCAGAAGAAATAAGCAAATTCCCAACCAAGTTCTGAAATTCTTCTCTTCACCTGTTTCTGTATCTTTCCCTCAAAAAAAAAAAAAAAACCCTGTTTCTGTATCTGTATCTGTCAGCTTTGGGTTTTGCTTCCGTCGGCGTCTTCGATTCGGGCGGCGGCGGCGGGGGTCGCCGCGGCGGTGAGGGAAGCGGGAGAGACGAGGGATCAGCCTGCGTCGATGGGGAAGCAGAAGGGGCGGCGTCAAGCAGCGGCATGGCGGCGTCGCTGGTGCCGCACGCGCAGGGCGCCGTCCCCACCGTCGGGTTCGGCGGCTACCATGGCGCCGTCCGTGTTGAGCCCGCTGCGCCCTCCGACCCAGACGCCCCGATTCGCCTTACCCCCGTATGCCCTCTCTCTCCCTGTCTCTCCTTAGTTCACCAATAGTGGAGTAGTTTTTCATATTAGCTTTGTGGGAGGGATGCTTTGGTCCCCAAATTTGGTAATTCCTAACTTGCGCAGCCACCATCTAGTATTTATTAGTCTTCTGTGACTGTGATAGCAATTATTCGAATTACCTTTCAGTTTTAGCATCGGTAGAGAGTTGTTGGACCTGGTAACTCCATATCTTTCATTCTATATATATGGTGTCATAACAACATGCTCACGCTACGCCTATCTGTTTGTTCAGCAGCATCTAACTTTGCATGGCACCACTAACATCCTTTGAGTTCACTAGCTCTGGTTTTAGTTTGCCTCGATTTGTGGCTTCAGTCTCATTGATATTCTCATACCTTATTTCTATGATTATATGAAGGATGTGGATGGTGAAGTGCTTCAGAACCTAAAGAGGTTAGGAAGGAAAGATCCAACAACAAAGGTCAGATTTCTAGTCATATTCCTTCCGCAGTATATTGTATTCCTTCCGCAGTATATTGTATGCCATATTCCTTTGATCCTTTCATAGGCTTTTATCCCCTCAGTATACTAGTATAGTGTATAGTAGCACTTGTGCTCTTGTGATGAGAATATTTAGTTAAGAACTTAAGATCCTTTCACCATACCATTGTTTTCTGTCAATTGCTCAATTTTGATATAGCAAGACTTTAGCCAATCTTACACAAATTCATGCAATAAAAGAGAGTAGCTGTGCTGTTAGGTCTGAGGTTCCATCATTATCTTTCAGAGGAGATGCTACAATTTCCCAAAAAAAACACTTCTGTTTTCTCCTACCATTTTCTTCCTAGAGTGTTACACCCTTTCTGCATTGAAGAGAATGAAAAAGCATCTATAACATTGCTGCTGTATTGTACTATGTGTGTTTTTATTGAAGAAGCCGCTTTACTGTGCATTACCTTTCTCTTTTCTATTCTTGAATGCAGCTCAAGGCCTTATCTGCTCTTTCTACACTCTTTGGACAAAAACCTGGTGAGGAAGTTGTGCAGATTGTTCCACAATGGGTATTTTTTTTCTCAATTCCTCTGTTGCATTTTCATCCTGATCTTATATTGTCATGGTCCTTGTCAGAGTAAAACTGGCAACTTTCTTATGCCATGCTTTGTACAATTTTCATGTATTATGAGAATATGTCTAGTATTAAAGTAAATATTCATTTTCTCACATACACAAATTTATATGGTATACATGGAAGGTTTTGTATCATAACCTAATACTCGTGTGGTGCTAGTTTCCTACAATCAAATTGCATAGAAACTTGTAGTCTCTTTGTTGGTCTGAGTATATTGTTTCCTTGTACTCCATGAATGCCTTGGATTTGTTACTGATTTGTTAAATGAGACCCTATGAATGGAAGACTACTGTTTAGACTTTCTGCTGTACCTCATTTTAGGTCTATATTTTCTTATGTTCCTAGTAAGGTTGAACACTTGTTAATGTGAAGAAAGGGAAAGATAACATGGTTTGATACTTTATTATCTTCTTTCTTTTTAGGCATTTGAGTACAAGAGGCTGCTACTTGACTATAACAGAGAAGTTCGCCGTGCTACTCATGAGGCCATGTCTAGCCTCATCACAGCAGTCAAGTATGCCCATCTCCTTCCATTCAACTGAGGTCTAACTGGTTTATGCTGTTTATTTCTGGTTCCTTGTTGGTTTTGGTCAAAGTTAGAAAAGATCTTAGACCCCAACAGGACTCAGTAGATTTCCATTTATTTATGTATGTATTTACATTAAGTTTTTTTTGGCAATCTTTAAATGGTTGCCACTAAATCCATTGTTTCAGGAAAGGTATAGCACCACACCTGAAGTCCTTGATGGGTCCTTGGTGGTTTTCTCAATTTGATCCTGCTCCTGAGGTTGCTCAGGCTGCTCGGCGTTCGTTCGAGGTGTGTTCTATTAATATTCCTTCTCTGATTAATGTTAATGGGTGCAAGCCACTTCAGTTGGACAGCTATCTGGGTTTGCTGCCACCATTTTTACCTGGAATACTAGATTAAAAGTACTAAACTCACTGAGGGCTTGCTTGGATAGATAGGGAGAATCCATCTTCATCCAAGTAAGCCCTTGTTTTGGAAATGGGTTCTCAAAATAATGAAACAAAAAAAACTATTGACAATTAACTGCAATGAATGGTCCATTTATATAGAAGCAGTAAATTTTCAGATCTGGTTAGGGCACACACTCTAGCGACTGATTTTTCCTATCCCTATCATTTGGCATTAGTTGGGAAAAAATATATTGATTCCTTGCAGTTGGGTAGATACATTGCATGTTTTCGAGGTTATTATGGCCCCTTGGAATGCAGGATCTGTCTAGGAATTTCATAGGAATCAGTTCATTTTCATAGGAAAACACAGGAAACAGGGGAAAAAATTCCTATGTTCCAAAGGTCAGGTCATTGTTTTCAGTAGTTAAGCAATAATGATTCTAAAATTCTCTTATCTCGAACCTCACTGCTATCAGCCAAACAGTATTGCACAGAACCTACCATGTACAGCATTTTGCCCTAGCTTATGCAAATGAACATAACCAACCTTCACTGAAAAGAAAAAATGGCTTAATGAGTTAGTCCTAATAGATGTTTCCGTAAACTCATTTTGTTTTGAAGGGTCAGGTTGAATCTCAAAATTATAAGCACAGGGCCCATTTCAGCTATTTAGCCTCATCGGCTAGCTTACATGTGTTCCATTGAACCTTTGTCCAAACTCGCAAAAAAAAAAAAAA
>DXKC01001682.1:0-20514 GCA_031170775.1 Cymbopogon citratus
CATGTGGAACGACAATGGAATGAGAGCAGAAAGAGAGTTCAGAGATAATAGAAAATGGAGGACAAGGGGAAATAAATTAAGAGTAGTGAGACAGAGATATAAGCACATGTAGTGGTGGGAAGATAAGGTTAGGAACGAGCCCTACGCAAGGAGAGAGAGAATATGTAGGCTCTCTTGATCAGTGTGTCACTCTCCATCAGATTGATAGCTATCTTGAACCTTATGGATGATTGGGAACCTCATCCCCATCATGTGTATTGGAATGATTTCATGAGTTGGATGAATCAACCTCATCCATGATCTCTCCTCTGGCTCACAGGTTGCCCACTTGACCCCTTCACTCAATTGACGACCTTGTGACCTACTAGAGTGTGAAGCAAAGCTTGTCTTAACTATTTTTCACCCTTTTTATTTGTCATAGACAATTAATAGTTTCATCTTTTGTGGGGACCGACCAATTTGGAGATATTTTTGTTGCAAGATCTTGGCAGTTTTATTATGGAGACCATCACCTTAGCTAATCAAGGTGCTTGAAAACTATTTATGTCCCTGTGGTTGGTGTGGACTTTATGTTGTTATCGTTTGAAAACTATTTACATATCTTGAGTAAAGATGGAGTTTGTTTGTATGGATATGTCGCTGGTGATGTAAGCGGTGAACTTGCTTAATTAATTATACGATAACTGTATGAATAGTGATGTACAATAACAAAGACGATGGCAATGGATGAAACATTGATGCTGGAACAAACGCAATGACGATGGTGAGGATACCCACATTACCGTCGGATGGAACCCCAACCTGCTGCACATGTACGTACATTACCGTTGTATGCTACGCATGTTCGGCATTGATGATCTAACCAATCCAGACAGGTGGGACACCGGACCAGTGACAATGGTTCCATGATCATCACCGCCGCATGGTACGCTAGACTGTCATTGACGGTAACGCCATCAGCACCTTATAGTAAACTGCAATGGTGTTGATAATTGCATCATCATCGCTAGAGGGTGGTTAAAACGGGCGTTGGTTAGCACAACATCACCACCGGATGTTAAGACAACCCCACAGTGATGATCTAGCCACTGACACTGGATGGTACACTGGTCTGATCACCGTGATCGATATTAGCACCGCTTTTTCATAACCAATGATGATGAAAGCGCACCACCACCGACTTTTAGCAACCGGGGAAAAATCGTTAGCGATGGGGGTCTATAACCAACGGTGATGAACTTTCTATAGTAGTTTGTACACATGAGCACAGATTCCTCATCGTGCCACGAGGAGTCAAAAATAGAAATTGTCTAGGTTCAAATTGCACGGGCGAAAGATGCAAGCTACATGTTTAGGAGTTGAATATGGAATGGTGTATAGTAAGTGGGCGACACTTGGGCCAAAGATTAAAGATTATACGGGCTGGATTAACAGGCCCATACAATCAAACCCTAGAAGCCTACTCATTTCGCAACCCTACTCTTATAGCGCCGCCAATGCACCCATATATAATAGACATACACGCAACACCTTTCCTACCACCGCCGGCCGCCGCCATCTACAAGTCTTCATCTTCTTTGATCCACCATATGTGAGTGATTTCTTCGCCTTTCCCTACCATCATCGATTAATCGCCATCAGTAAGTCTTCATCTTCTTCTTTGTTTTGCCATATGTGAGTGATTTTTTCACCTTCCCCTCCATTGCAGATCCGCTGCCATCGAAAAGTCTTCATCTTCTTCTTTGTTCCTCTATATGTGAGTGATTCCTTCACCTCCCCTACTATCGTTGGTCAACCGGCATCTACAAGTCTTCATCTTCTTTGTTTTGCCATATGTGTGTGTGATTTCTTCACCTTCCCTACGACCACAGGTCCGCCACCATCTGCAACTCTTCATCTTCTTCTTTGTGTCCACCATATGTGAGTGATTTCTTTCATTCTATTTCTACTTTCTACTTGAAATGGTTAACTAGTGATGTGTGCTCTAATAAAGAATTGCACGCAAAATGAGAAGCAGAACTAAATATTGATGATTGGTCATTGCAATAGGGAGGCGATGTTGGTTCAATGGTGCCACATGAGATTTTGAGAACCATGGGACTATCGATGTTACCTATTTGGTGGCTAAGATGCTCAACCATGTTACCTTCCTATCTGGTACGATGAGATATATGTGGTCGTTTCATTGTATGCTGCCATCATTTACCATGTAACAAATTAGCGATGATGACACCACTAATTAAGGTTGGGATTTTATGTTTGAAAAGTTGAGACAAACCACACAAAAAGAGAATAGGAATTAACCACAGAGTGTGGCATTGGTTTTCGACACTACAGCCATGGCGTCACCGCACATGAAGCGTGGCAGGCCGTGGCCCATAACCAAATAGACCCCGTATGCCCCAAGGTAACTACTCATATACCACAAGCAATTCAAAAAAAAATTGTGATTATATTTTTTTTCCTTTATGCTGGTTTCCCTATATGAAGAATGACATTATTAGGAACACAACATACCTTAGTATATTTTTCTTGTGCACTTTATTTCAATTTCTATATTGTTGTTGTGCAATCTTGGTGTTTTGCTTTGTTTAGACTTAGTGAGCGGTTATAAGTGTGGAATCATTTTGTCCATTCAGCGGTCACATAGGATACAAAAAATAGGGCAAGGAGAAAGAAGTTGGTGGCTCAGGTTTCTACTTTAAAGGACATGTTATTTTTTTTTTTTGACTTACAAGACCTCTGAAACAAATATGAAGTCGTGGCTTATAGGGTCTTTGCAAGATTTATGTTAAAAAAATCACATAAATCTTTAGCGAGGTAGAATTAAGAGTTCAAACAAAGAATTTTATGTGTATAACTAATGCTAGAGCCTTGGTATGCCCAAATAGTTCTTATTGTGACATGTGTTTGGTTTGGGAATGTCTTGGGAAGGATAGTCTCATCCCTAACTCTAGGATGTGATGATCCCATTATATGTTTTCTTGAAAAGAATAGTCCATTTTTTTGGTTTGGTCAAATACAGAGGATTGGGATGAACAAAATTTCCATATTTTCAGTAATGTGAAACATGGGGTCCACTCCACAATATCTCATCCACATATTATCTTCCTTCCGGTTCCTCTATACATTGTTTCTGCCCTTGGACACACCTTCGTTCTTACCCCACCCATCAAGCCTACCTATGCAAAGCCACCTGCTTCGGATTAGTTCTTAGCACAAACTACGTACTCCCGTTAGCCCCTCCCCCCCTCCATGTTTGCCCTTGCATCGCCATCACATTGCCTACCTCAGGAACTCCCATGTTTCAAGCCGCGTACTTGTCCCCACCTCGGCACCTGTGCTTGCCTCAAGCCCCTCAACGCCTCAATGCCACCCAGCTGACAATTAGCTATGTGGATCCAATTGTGGCAAGTAATAATCTAGTGGTAGCTAGGAAATTAATTGTGAGCTGGTTGTTTGGTAAGGCACTAGACTATTACCTGCCACATTTAATCTGGGGGCAAATATGGTAGGTAATGATCATGTGGTAGGTAAAAAATTAGCTGTGGATCCAAATGTGGCAGGTAATAATCTAGTGCTAGGTAAAATGTTAGCTAGAGTAATTGGTAGATATTTAAATGAGATAGAGTTAATCTTGGTGGTAGGTAAGACAATAGTTAGAGTTAGACTATTGGCTAGGTATAGATCCAAATGAGGCCACATGTAAGTGGGATACTACGTAAGATACTAGTTAGACTATAACTAAGTCAAACAAGATCTTATATGATTTTTAGCAGCTACAGTGTTTACTGATCAAATGACATCTAGCCCCCAACACTTCATATTAATTAAATAAATCATTTTTAAAAAACAATTTACTCAAAATGAGAATTCATAATAAAAGTAAAAATGAAAATAAAATTCAAAAGCCTAAAAAAACCTCTACACCCTACAATTAAACATTTCACGCTTCTATTTTTGAAACCATCTCGAAATTAACCCTGGCATACGAAGTGATGAACCCTATCTGCTGCCAGGTTTTCCCTTCTCTATCCTTTTGAATTCAAAACCGCGGCGCCAACCCGATGCTACATGTGGCCACGCACGCTGTCTTTGCAGCCTGTATTTTTAGGTAAACTGGCTGAAGGGGGCCTCAACAGCTCAGTCCCTGCTCAACGCTGCCTTCCAAGATATTGCCGTTGGACGATTCGAAGAACGGCGCGGCGAAAAAATGGAAGGTGGGGCGAGGCCGAGTGCGAACGTACGCCTCCTCACCGCTGCCGCCGCCGCCACCGGCGTCTCAGCTCGTCGGCTATAAAACCCGACGCCCCCGCTAGTAGTCTCCCCATCGCCACCAGTGCCAAGCCCTCCTCGCCGAAATCCTAAACCCATCTCGCTCGCCGCCGTTTGCTCTCGCCCCCGCCCCCACGACGATGGCCGATAACGCAGCACCTGCATCCCCTGTGAAGACGCCGGAGGAAGTCCAGGCAGAGGTGGAGATGCGCATGAGGGACATAGGCCAGCGCTTCGGCGGCGCTCTCCCGGAGGACAACGAGGAACTGCTCCGGCTACTCGAGGTGAGCGCGGCCCCAGCCAAGAACCCTTTGCTTTCTCCCTGCTAGCTATCGTGCTCTGTATGTACGTTCCCATGCATTGTGTCGAGATGAAACTTGCCTTCGAATTGTTTATCGTTTTGCCAAGCTACCATGTTCTGTTCCCGTTGTTTTCGTCATTCAGGCTTGTCGAGAGATGTAGATTTGCCTTGCAGTTATTTATCTTTTTGGGGATTTTTTTTTATGAAACCTGCATAGCCGGCTGTGGCTCATCCAGCTTAGGATGGGAGAAAATGGTTCTCTTCGGTTTTGAGTGGGCTGGAACAGTCGAACGAAGATAGAGCTGGCCTCGTAGTTAGGTTTTATTTCGATGTATTCTTTATAATGCAAAGTATGCCCTAGTTGGCCATTCATGATCAGATTAGGATGGAAGAAAAAAGGCTGTCTTGTTGGTTTATGACGCCATGTGATTCAGAGTTGTTTTGGTGAGACATTGCTTGTATTGCAATGGCTTAGTTTTTTTTTTCGGGTTCATGATGTGTGATGTATGGCCTATCTGCTAGTTGGTACTTGGTATGGTAGCTCATCCAGATTTCGGGTTCAGGCGTGTCGAGAGATGTAGCTTTGCCTTGCAGATGTTTACCGTTTGGGGGATTTTTTTTTTTTTATGAAACCTGCATATATAGCCGGCTGTGTGGCCTATCCAGATTAGGATGGGAGAAAAATGGTTATCTGTTGATTGATTAATCTGTTCGGTTTTGAGTAGGATGGAACAGTCGAACCAAGATAGAGCTAGCCTGTAGTTAGGTTTTGTTTGGATATATTCTTTATAATGCGAAGTAGTATGCTGTATGCCCTAGTTGATCATTCATCTAGATTAGGATGGAAGAAAAAAGGCTGTTTTGTTGGTTGATGAGGCCATGTGATCCTGAGTAGTTTGCGTGGAAATATTGTTTGTATTGCAATGGTTTTTTTTTTATTTGGTTCATGAGGTGTGATGTATATATATATATATATATATATGGCCTATCTGGTTGGTAGCTCTTTTAGCTCAGGACTCAGGAGTACAAGTACAAGGTCTGCCCAATTCTTATTAGATTTGAAATTGCTCGCTTGTTTGTGCAGGAAGCCGAATTCTGGTTGACGAGGGTGGATCAGTCTCCATCGGAGAGCATGTACGATGCTCTTCGACCCACTACCTCTGCATTGGTTACAAACGAGCTACTCGATCACCCTGACCCCGAGGTCAAGGTTGTTGTGGCCGCTTGCTTAACTCAAGTTACCAAGATTGCCACAGAAGAGGGTGCTCCCTATGAAGATGATGTTATGAAGGTGAGATTTGTTGATCTTCTTAATTTGTATGAAACTATGGTGTCTATATGTACTGTGTGACAATTGCTATTTGCCTTGTTTCAGGTCGTGTTCAAGATAATTGTGGACACTTTTCGTAACTTGGATGATATGAACAGCCCCTCCTTTGAAAGGAGGGCATCGATCCTTGAAACTTTTGCAAGGATTCGTTGTTGTCTTCTGATGTTGGATCTGAACTTGGAACAGATGGTACTGGACATGTTCCATTATTTCTTCGACACCGTCTCGTAAGAAACTTCCTTCACATTCATTTTTAATCATAATGTTGCATACACTTGTTGCCATATTTTTTAAGATCTGAGAAACGGACTGAGGTAATAATGTAACTGTGGCATCTTTAGTCCCAGAGAAGGATTTCATTGCTGTGATAGTAGTCATAAAATGCATGTGTTCCTATATATCTTTATGTAGTGCATGATGCTATCCTTATTTATCTAGTGTAGATTTTTTATTTCTCATCTTATTCGTTCCCTTTTGTATATTTCAGCACCAATCATTCAGAATATGTCACCGACTGTATGGAAAATATAATGAAGTTCGCAATTCAGGAGAGCGATGATGTCCCTGTCCATGCTGAACTGGCATCATGCCTGCTTCAGAACCTGACGAAAAAAACAGAAGTATTCCATCCCTCTGTTGTTTGCATCAACAGCCAGTTATTGTCATCTTTTACTGAAATTTCTGTGCTTACTTTACAGGAAACTCTCCCAGCCTCTTTTGGACTCGCAGAGAGGGTACTAGGACTTTGCAGAGATAGGCTGAAACCAGTGTTTCATGATTTACTTAAGGGCACTCCCTTGGAAAAATACAGCAACGTTGTTACAATGTTGTTCCAAGACGCTTCAGATGCTGTAGAAAACAATGTTGATACATCAGAAAAAGACATGGTTAGTTAAATCACCAGTATATTAATTACGAATTGAGTTTATGGACTGATGAATACATGTTAGAATTTTGTTGGTCTAAGTATTAGTTCTTTTATTTGTGGCATGGTTGATCTATTTTTGGATACGTAATCAAATGTGAAAGGATGCATGCTTTGTAAGAGTTTGGCAGAAAGGGGTGCTATTTCTTCTGTTATTGTTATTGAGATACTGGTAGGAGAGGAACATATGATCTATACTGCTATTACAGAAATACAGACATGTATTCAGTTATGTGTGGTATTGAATGTCTCTTTAACTTAAAATTCAGGCCATTCTTCACAAAAGGACGTGGTCAGAATTTTTAAACCCTGCTATCTGGAAAGGGAACT
Organism: Cymbopogon citratus; assembly: GCA_031170775.1. Lineage (NCBI taxonomy): Eukaryota > Viridiplantae > Streptophyta > Magnoliopsida > Poales > Poaceae > Cymbopogon > Cymbopogon citratus. The sequence continues at coordinate 7,162 of DXKC01001682.1, forward strand.
ATATTAACCATAATATAACATGTGAAATTTCAAAGAAACATTTTTATTATGAAATGATTCCTTTGGATATGTATTGTGCACAAATCTGATGGTATGTATTTAGTCATATTGGATTCTAGTACTATCTGTAGCATGATCCACCATTTTTTAACGCATATGTTTCAATTGTGTGCTAAGTTGTCCTCTAAATTATTTATGCAGGCACCTGAAGGTAACCTTTCTGAAAAGTCTATTCCTGACAAGTCACCAAAGGTATACATCTACAGATGTTCAGTATCTACTGTTGTATAGAGTAAGGTATATACCACAAGTTTATATTTTTCATATTTTTCAGGAAACTTCAAAGGTGGACCTGGACCAAGAAGGTAGTAATCCAAGCAATACTCCCACAACTGCCATTAGCAGTGGTGCTGCTCCAATTGACAATGTCGAACCAGATTCTTCTACACAGAAGCAACAAATACTTCTGGCGGTGAGCAGATACAGGATTCTTCCAAACAGAAGCCAGAACTGACTTCTCTTGACAAGCAGGCGAAAATTTCTGAGCAATTAATATCTTGTGACAAAGAAGTACGGGAACCAGCGACTGCTGAAACAGAAATGCTATCTGAGATGAGTGAACAATCAAAGGTTGTTAAAGACAACGAGAGCCTAGTAGCATCTCAGTTATCCCCAGAGACAAATGATGGTGATGAAAAGCAGCTACCAGAGACTGGCAACATAACTGCTGACGAATCATCAAAACCATCAGATACTAGGCCAGCTGTGGTTAAGCCAAAGAGAGGCCGACCTCCTGCAGCAAAGTCTCAGGAGAAAAAACCTGTTGGAAAGAAACATGCATCAGACATAAAATCAGCAACACTTGATCCTGTCACTGCTTCTGGAAGGAAAGCTGCAAGGCAACTGAGTAAAGATGCTGCGAAATCTTCATCAACTAAGGCTGCTCAAGGAGAATCTGACAAGAAGCAAATTAAAAACAGTATGCAGAAAGAAGATGATGTCTCTGATAATAAAGGCACTAAAGAAGATATTAGTTTGAAGGTAGCTTTCTTGTTCTCAGTTGACTACAGTACATGCATTAAAGTTGTTTCTCTAATCCACGCTTATATGTTACTAGCTGATGATTGGGTTTCTATAGTGATGTGCCTATTTATAGTTTAATGTTTTACAAACTTTTTTTTTCTCTATGATAAGATAGTAGATAGGTAAAGCATTAATAACGGTTCGGCCACAACTCAACTGGTCTTTTCAACGGATTCACTTATATCACCTTTGGTTGTCGTTCATCATGTTTTTGACCTTTTCTGCTTACACTCTTTTTTCTCCTAAAAATGTGGTCTTCCACAACGCCTCGATTTTTTTTATCAATTATCATAATTCAGGAAATGGTGTCCCCAACACAGATCGATAAATCAGAAGGCCAACGAGAGGATAGTGGAGCGTCATCAAGAAGGAAACGTTTGCCGGAAGCTCAAGAGGTATGCATGCTTGACACACAGTGAAATGTCTTCAGCCTTCTGTTTCAGTTTATGAGAACCTTTTATCTTGTGTTGACAGACCCCGCTATCAAAGAAAAACAAATCGCTTGATGAAAACCTTATTGGCTCAAGAATCCAAGTTTGGTGGCCAGATGACAAAATGTAAGCCTGATGGTCAACATATGCTTCTTATCAGTATAATTTTTTTTAGATAATGGATAAACAAATATCTGGCCTCTACATCGGGGGATGTACACAGCCAATTATTACAAAGTTTGGAAAACAAAAAACAACCCGCACAGAGACTAGGAGATTACAATAAACAATAAAGATGCTTCCAGCCATTATTAGAGATTTCTAAGGCAACTGTTTCTTATCAGTATAATGGTGTTCTTACAGTAGTTAATATATATTATTTTCTGCACCATTGTTTTTTTTGTCTGTGGCAATGGCATAGATATTTCTACAGCATTTGGTTATTTGTGAGCATATATTGTATTGCTTTTATTATTTGGGAGCATATATTTTATTTCTGACCACCTTCTGGATGCACTGTGGTCGCTATTTCTGAAGGCTTCCAAGTCTGCATTCTGGTTGCTATTTGTTTGTCTTTTATATATAAATAATATCTGGTGAATTATTCTTCTGGTTGGAACTTTGCACCTATAATAGTCTATCTTTTTGTTTTCTTAAATCTTCTTTTTGGTAACAGTGTGTTGATAGCTGAAAATGACGTTTGCCCCATGAGTTATGCTAGCATGCAGTTTAGCGGAAAATGTTAGGTCGGTTTTGATATTATTTCTTGATTTGCAGGTTCTACCCGGGTGTTGTTTCATCATATGATTCTTCTTCAAACAAGCATAAGGTGCTAATTCACACTTCATTTGTTCGTTAAGTGTTTAGCCTGTCTGAATTAATGGGAAACACTATTAGCGATGGCATTCTTATTTTTCTCTTAAACAAAACTGATTATGATGTTTGGACCCTTTCCTCTTGGCACTCAGGTTTCTTATGATGATGGTGATACTGAGGTGCTAGTGCTGAAGGAGGAAATATGGGAGTTCATTCATGAGGTATTTCTATTAGTTTGAATTTGATGCAGTTATATCTATCCTCCTCTGTTCCTTTTTCTGATTCATTTGCCATCCTACAGGAACAAGACACCGACCCTAAAGCGTCATCTAATATGTAAGGAAAATACCTACTTTGCGCCTTCTGTATGTTCTGTGTTTGACATGACAATATAATATGTGATCGTGTGCACAACTGCAGTTTCCTCTACCTCGTATTAAGAACTGGCTTCTGCCTAAGTTGCTAGAAGCAGCTTCTGCCTAAGTTACACTTAATGGGTCACTAGTTTCTAAACTAAAAAAAAAAAAACAAAGCAGCAGTAGCATGCACACGCATGATTTTTCGAACAACCAGTATTTGTCTCATGTTTTAAGCTTTTATATGTGAATTCTTCTATGTGCTTTTGTCGTCCTTATCTCCAACTTAACCTGTCTAGCATAGTAGCAGGCCTTTGATCTGTTTGATTGTCTCTAGCTATAACTTTGCTATTTTGTGGTAACCACCAGACGAAAATTCTGGAGTCGATTTATTCCTAATAATGTGTCTTCTTTTTTTTTTTTACATCCGAGGAGTTACTTTCTATCCTGATTAATGCCAAAGGTTTCATTTGTTAAATTATGAGTTGTTTCTTGTAAACCAGGCGACGTGGCCGAAAAGCTAGAGGGAGCTCGAGTCAACGAACGAAAGGAGGAAAAACAAGAACACCACACAGGTAAAGTGTTTACTATTATGGATGTGCTATGTTTGATATATTGTGCACTCAGTAGCTTATATGAAACTAATAACTGTGTTATGCACATGGCAGTGATGTTAGGAATCCTCCCAAGAAGAGAGGGCGTCCAAGAGGTGTGCGCTCTAGCAGTAATATGGCAAATGCTGATAGCTCGGTGACTCCAGCAAGACTGAAAAGAAAAGGCGCTGAGAAGGACATTCAAGAGACACATAAGATTGACAGCAACTCTAAGAAGGAAGGTGAGTCGTCTGAGGAGGAGAAGGGTCCTGCTAGGAAGCGCACAAGAAGGAGCCCCAACCAGTTGCTTTGAAGTCTGAGGCTATGCTGTTCATCATCATCTCGGGATGTTTCGCCCTTGCAATCTGTGAAGTTTCAAGATGTTATTGGCATGAGACAGGATGTATGCTTTTATTCTCTGCACCGTTTACCAGCTTACCGCTTTGGTTTTTTTTGGAAGGTGCTTAGCACTTTGGAAAAATTAAACACAGGCTCGATGCCTTTAAATTATTGTTGAATCAACCTTTGCTTTCTTCCTGTCTAGTTCTTCACCACGGCCACCACCTCCTCCTCGCCTGTCTGCAACCTCCTTTTCATCAGGCAAAGCCAAAAGCTTTGTACTGAGCGATGAGGCCGGGCTTGCTGATGTGCATGATTCTTAGCATTGATGATCTTGGAAATGACATACCGTTGGTGGTATTCCTTGGGACACTTGGCCATCTCCTCATCAGAGAGTTCTTTCATCACGTGAGGATTCTTGAAAATGTCATCGACATGTAAGCATTTTCTCCATCATCTTCTTCTTGTCGACCGCGGGCGGGCACCTGCTGCGTGGTCTTCATCTTATTCGTCTCCAACCAGCGATCCGATGCTCCTGCGACAAGCTTCTGCTCCCACAGAACTGCAGGGCACCTGCTACGTGGTCTTCTTCTTCTTCATCTCCCATTTTTTTTCTCTATGTTAGCATACATTAGGCGGTAATCCTTGGGAATTGGGATACTTGACCATCTCCTCTGACAGAGAGTTCTCTCATCAAGTTGGGATTTTCCATGATGTAAAGTTCTTTCATCAACAGCTTAATGCTCATCTTTTTCCATACCTTCTTTGTATCTTAACTCCCCCCTCTTCTGTTCTGTCTTCTGCTCTCTGTTTCCTGTTTTTGCTTTCAGCTTTTCGTTGTAATACTTGAACCCTTTGGTTTTTTTTAATAAATCACTGTAGGGGCCCCGGCCCCTCCAGATTCTTCAAAAAAAAAGTTCTTTCATCAAGTTTGGGATCTTCCAGATGTAATGAATGTAAGCATGGGGCGAATTACCCTGACCACCTTTTTCCTCTTATGGGCCGTAGTGCTCTAGATATATATGTGAGGATGCAGCGCAGTGGATGTCGGTTTCCTGTTTGGACTTTGGACACATACACAGACACAGATGATGGAAGGTGTGGTTAAGAGACGAAGATATAGTCTCTAGATATATTCCTGGTCCAGCTCCGTATCGGACACACACGTACGCGATGGGGGAAGCTGTTGCATGCATCACGTGAGGGGATGTTTGGATCCATTGACATGTGCTAAACTTTAGCATTAAAGGCTAAAAATTTTTTAGGGCCCCCCTTTGGTGCTAAACTTAATTTTTAGCCCATATTATAGTCTTTGAGATATTTTAGCGCTCTTGGTTGGATCCCGGTGCCAAAAAAAAAAAAAGATGCTAAAAGTGAAGAGCAAAAGTTTAGCACTTGCTTACAAAAACCCTAAGCACCTTTCAAAAAGTGAAGTGCCCACTCTGTTCTTTTTCTTTTTTTTTTGCCAGGGTAAAGCAGAGAGAAATGCTAAGCATGTCCTCAAAAATTTTTCCTGTCAATCAACTTCTACTCCACATTACTTTTGTTAGCTATCTACTTCCTCCATATATCACGAAATATCTGTTATCGCGGTTTGCGTGTCGATAAGTTTTAACTAGATTTGTACAAAACATTAGCAATATTTATATCTCCAAATAAATTTGTTATAAAAATAGATTCAACGATTCTAATTATATAAATCATATACCATAAATGTTATTTTAATTTTTTGGTATCTTATCTAGTCAAAGTTGTTTCTTGGAAACTGAAAACGGTGAATAAAATGGGACATAGATAAGAGGCAGTATATGCACATGTACTAGAACCCAAAAGAATCTAGCAAAATGTTCTTGGTTCTCCTCTAGAGCATGGGCTGTACATGCCCTAACTTTCAAAAGAAGCCAGGTACCCGGCCTAGAGCGCTACAAGTGATAGCTAGCTAGAACCCATGGGCGGAGCCACGTTGATGCCAGGGTATTCCCAGGAATACCCAGCTTTTGTGCCAAAAAATAATTAGTACATCAATTATACGTGTATACGTATATGTTAGAGGAGGCTTTATTCTCTGTTTCTGAGTCAAAACAACGCTGCTCCCATGCGAAATCAGACATTCACTCTAAAGGCCCATTTCAAAGCCCCTACCTGATGGCCCAAGAAAGCAGGAACACGAACAGGGGCGCTCGAGCCTCGATTCCTGCCCAATCCATGCTTCACGGTGGATTAGTACGTAGTAGTTGCATCCAAAAAAGAAAAATGCGTACTCCCTCATTTCGAAATTGTAAGTCATTCCAAGAATCTTGAAGAGTCAAACCTTTTTAAGCTATCCAAAACTTTTAAAGAAAACTACAATGATTTATGATATCAAATATATATACGATAAAAATATAAGTAAAGAGGAATCTAATGGTATTTAGTTGGCATCACAAATATTATTATTCTATCATATAAATTGGGTCAAACTTGAAAAACTTTGACTCTCTAAGATTTCTGGAATGACTTATAATTTAAGACGGAGGGAGTACTAGTTTACTAGTAGTAGCTGTTAGCATGGGTGATGTCGCCATGGGTGAGCACATGTTTAATAAATCCTATTGTTTGTAGTATAATTACTGTTACTTTCAATTAATACTAGTGCATATATATTTCTCGTAGATCTTTAGGGTATGCAAAGCGAAGAAAAAATCGGTGAAGACAATTAGTTAAAGTTGCTAAGCATTATCCTAATTTCCTCTAAACATCAAACATGAACCATCTTCTGCACTTAAACAATTTCTCATTAATATTCATATGTTGTAACTTCTCTTAATTCTATGAGTATCTTAGATTTGAGCAATTATATAGATTTATTTATCATGAACTATTTTAAGATGGGAATACCCAACTTCAAAATCCTGGCTCCGCCGCTGCTAGAACCCATATATATAAACATCAAACATCATTCCTAAGATGATGTCAAAAAAAAAACATCATTCCTAAGAGGGGAGTGGTGAAAATATTGCTGAATATAATAGTGAACATTAAAAGCGAACACCTTGTATTGTCCACGTACTCCATACAATTGTAGTAATATGATAAAATATATAATAGCTAATAATCTAAATGAAGATGCAATGAATAAAAATAGAAATATAATAGCTAATATAAATCACGATGCAAGAATAAACTACCGAGCATTGCTAGGGTATAGTATCTCTATGCATGCGGTGGCCATGCACATACGTATAATGCGTACTCAAGCCAACTGCTTGACAAGGATCTCGACGAGAAGAGGGAGGCAGGTAGCTTTCATCTCCTCAAAGCCACGGGTGTTCAAGACCGCCATCATACACCCAGGGCGAGCCATGAATTCTACGCACGCAGCCTTGAGAGCCTGACACCCGTGCTCCTCCGCCGCCACCAAGATGGCCGCCACCGTGTCGACGTCGATGCGCCTGCACAGCTCCTCCTCGCACATCAGCGCCAGCCTCTCCAGCTTGTACTTGTGCGCCGCCGCGAGCAGCCCCCTCGCCATCTCCACGCCGTCATCACCGTCCTCGCCGTCCTGCTCCTGGCCGGGCAGCGTGTCGGTGTACATGAAGTGCAGCATCGCCTTGAACACCTTAGGCTCCATGCCTTTGATCTTCATCACGCGGCGGGCGGCGGCAACCGTCTCCTTCTCCTTCTTGCTGCTGGTCACCGTCGGTGCTTGCAGCTCTGCTTCGAACACCGGCGACCGCGCCGCCAACAGCCACCCGTGCGCGTCGAACGTCTCCCCGGCGACGTCGATGGACACGTCTGCTCCGTGCTTCTGCTTCCACAGCAGGTCGCTGAGCTGCTGGTGCAGGTCGGACGGCGGCACCACGACGACGCTGCTACTCACCGGAGCGCCACCGCCGACATTGTCAGGCTCGGACCAGTCTGTGATGGCGGTGATGTCGCACCTGATGGTGAAGCGATCGTCATCCTTGACGGCACCGGACTCGTGGAGATCTTTCCACTTGACGAAGTCGTCGAATCCAATCGATCCACTAGCAGAGAAGACGCATTCTTCGGACCGGGTGTAGCCGGGCACCGGGTTGCCAGCCAGATCGAGCAAGCTGAACTTGACCTGCACAGGGACGTGATGATTGTATTTGTAGTGCTGGGCGCCATAGTCTCCATGGCCGCCATTGTTGGCGAGCTCGAGGTGCAAGGAGATGTAATCATCGTCTCCGCCTTCCTTGCTGCCGATGCGATTGGGGAAGTACTTGATCCGCCAGGTGTGGCCTGCAGCCTCGAATGGCTGCGACGTTGCCCACCATGAATGGAGCAACTGGGGATTATTCATGAGCTTCCTTGACGCCGAGTAGCCGTCGATGGTGAGCTTGTGGGAGCCGCTCACTTCGCGCGTGAAGATGGTGGAGGCGGAGCGCGAGAGCTGCCGAGCAGCAGAGGACACGGCGAGAGCAACCGTATTAGCCGCCATGATCGCTGGCCGAAGAAGCAGATGGATGGATGAATAAATCTAGGTGATCTTGTTGGTGGTTGGTTGCATTGCAGCCTTGCGGGTTGGGTTGCATATATATATAGTAGGATGGTTGCATGGTAGGCAAGAGATAAGCATGGCAATGTGGGCTTTCGTTAAACAGAGAGGATCGGAATAATAAGATCCGGGCATCGTGTAACAGCCCGGTGAATAAAATACCTTCCAATCTTGAAAGATCTCTGCCCCCGAGATAAGCAAATGCCTGCATTGGATTCTAATTAACTACCTTACCTTCAAAACTGACAATATCTTGTGGGCGCCGATTTTTGTCCCCCTTCGAAATTCCGTTGCAGATACGGTGGTGGCTGGGTATAAACTTGCAACTAAATAAATCAGATAGGATCTGGATTTTGCATGCAATTTGGACCCTCTAGTTTTTTTAAAAAAATAAAATGGGACTAGATGGCACGTTCATTTAAGTTTAGACGTTTAGTTATCTCGTGTGGACTGTTTCGTAAGTTTAGGACCATGATATGCAGCTTTTTGGAAGTTAGAGACCTAGATATAGTACTGGAAATAACATATTTGCTGAGTGTCCAAAATAGAGCACTCGATAAAGCCCATCATTATCGAGTGTCCGGCATTCGGCAAAGACGGTCTCAGGTGACGAAAGTCATCAATCTTTGTTGAGTGCCGGTTGTTAGGCACTCGATAAAGATTTAAAAAAAAAAGTATCTTGCCGAGTGCCAAGCTCGACACTCAGAAAAGAATTTTGATTTTTTTTTATTTTTTTGGCCCCATAAGTTTTCTTTAGTCCTACATTTTTGTGGCATCATGCTATATTTAGTTAATTTATTTTGTTTCCTTGAATTTTATTTTTAGAAAAATCAAATTTGAACTGATGCCCCATAAATGACGTGGCCGCGACGTTGAGGTCGAGCCTCCGGTGTAGGGGTTGTACGACCGCCCGCCGTGGATGCGACTGGCGGTGCGCCTCCGGCAGCAGGAGCAGCTTCTCCGCCATGGACAATCGTCAGAAGGCCACCCAGGACGCCGGGCCCTAGTGATGGTCCTACTATCGATGAATCCAGAACGTCGATCCGACGGACCAGATTCTCAATGCGGAAGTTGGTGTTGCGGATCGTCGATGTCGCTGCCTTTGCGCACTCACGCAATTCCGCGAGCACCATCTCGGCCTCCGTCTGACACAAACTAATGTCGTGAACGGAGTCGAACATCTTCTTCACCATGTTGCGTAATCCGGTCAACTGCTGCGAGACTCGATGGAGGAGTCGAACCTCTTCACTATCTCGTCGAACTTGACAGGGAGGTCTTCAAACGCTGCCGCCATTTGCGCCTGGATTTTCATCGGTTTGCGGGCTGGCACTAGGACGAACGACTGATTCGGGGAGAAAAAAATTTCACCGCCAAACCAGGGGCTCTTGATACCATTTGTAACAATAAACTAAAGGGAACGTATGCTATGGAAACCAGCTTGCTGTGGAAACTATGGAAACTCTAATCAAGACCACAGGATTCTAATCCAATGGCCACCAGTAAAGGTGGGTGGAGGGGTTTAAGTGCTAAAATAACCATCGAATGAGTGGGAGGGTTTAAATGCTAAAATAATCCACCTTTACCTATAGCCATCGGATTAGAATACTGTGGTGGTTAATTAGAGTTTCCTGGTTTCCATAGCATACGCTCCCTAAACTAAAATCTGGATAGAATTCGGATAGATCTGCAAGGAATTGAGGGTTGAATTACGAGTTTATCGACTATTAGAGAGAGATACAACTGGAGGGTTCAGAAGAGCATAGGAAGGTTTCGAGGAAACAGAGTTCGGTTCAATTTCTACATGCCTTCACCCATACTCCACCGATCAGCTTATAACGACGCCATCGGTTACAATCAGACAGCAACAGCTGGCGTGCGGAGACTTCTAACCGCCTTCGATCAAGGCCCACCTTGTCACTTGCAAGGAAGAGTTGCCGTCGCCTTCATGCGGGCGCATCGGGCTGCTGCTGCTCTGAACTGAAAGTAAAATCTGACTCAATAGTGGGCTGCTACTGCTCTGAACTGAAAAAATAAACACTTGAACACTACATAGGATAGGACTTAGAAACTCAAGCATCCATTCAGCCAAAACAATGATTAAAGTTTAATAGCAATTTAGACAATACAGACAAGCTGTTGCTGCATAGAACTGAATTGAGAAAAAAAATGATATTATTGTTCCCATTGAACTGTAGTTTCAGACGATACATGACACAAGCTGCACATCCAAATTATTAAAAAAGAGTTTACTTAATGCCTAAACTGTGTTGATCAAACAAATATCTAAAACATACACATACTATAGTTGTAACTACATAATCACATATCAAATTGAAGAAACTTAGCTGTACTGAGTCAGATCAGTTCAAGTTTATTTCATAAGAGAAACATCAGAGGAATATATTTTCTAAAAAAAGCTCACACTTGTTCATAAAATTCACTAAATTTTAAATCATTGTGACACAAAATTCAGAATCACAAGAAAAAGATCCAAATTAATCAAACAAAGTAGGGGCTCATTGTCCAGCTACACAAGAGATGTAATGTGTTGCTACTTCTAGAAGCCAAGACAAAAACAATTCCAAGTGAATTCCTATGCATTGACCAACCAAAGAGAATCAAACTAATGTTTTTAGTGATTAGCAACTGACAGTTCGAAAAGTTGAATCAGAAATGCTTGAAAGTGACATAATGCATAGGAATGGAATTAGTCCCAAGCTACTACTGCTGCCATGTATTTGAATGAAAATGAAAGGAACTATAGCTTCTAACATTCAGGTACAGGATTCATGGAAGTAGTAATAACCAGTAACCAGATAAACAAATGAAGCTGTTACCCATGTAGAACTCGTAATAAAAAGGAGATGTGCTGCTGCACTAGTTAAACCTGAACTGAAAAGCTGCCTGCTCCTGCAACTGTGGTTACTCAATTGCAGTGAGAAAAAATACCAGAGAAAAGCATGAGTTCCTACTGCATTAGTTAATAAAAATCTGCAGTCTTTAGTTGTCAAGCTATTAATCAAACTTCAGAGTTCAGACAACTGATAAGAAGAACGAACTGTAGCAGCTGTTGATTCTCATTAGAGAGGAATACAACAGCCTGCTACTACTGCTAACAATCTAAAAACAAGGCATCATGGCACTTGGATACATTCAGGTCAGGTTCCCTCGACCTCAGACTCTGGGCATGCAGATCCCCATCGGCAGCATGCTAGCACCATCCCATGTCTCTATTATGAGAGCATCTAGCATTTTCAGGCAGGCTTACAGATAGGGGCCATTTCCCCTTCCATCTAGTTGTGTAAACTGCATCTACAGATCTCCCCCATTGCGGTACCTACAAAGCAAGGGAGCATGGGAGGCTGCAAGAGCTATATATAAAAAACTGGAAATGAATAACTGTATGACTCCCCACTACCTAGTCACCTCACCAATAGAAGCTACAAACCACACATTCCAGTCGAATCAAACCCCCGAAAGATGAAATCACACAAAGCTGGTTGCCATAGTTGAGGCTTTAAATGCAACTGGAGCTGTGAAACCAGTGTGCGTTGGCACTGGGCCATGAACTGCTATCTGTCTGATAGAACAGCACAACAATGCAAATGTTGCTGGCTTGCTGCAGACAAAGGACACAATTGAACTCCTGTAATGGACTTTATCAGTAAATAGGAAGTGGCCTATAATTCTTTCTTTCTGAATATATACAGCAAAAATGAGGTTCTGGAAGCAGAAAATTATACCTGATAACCTTAATTTTCAATAAAAATATACAGTAAAGAATCAAACATTCTGATCTCTGTCAGACAACAAAACATTTCAATTTGTTCATTACTACATCCAGATTCTAGGGCATGTCTGATCAAGATTACAACAACAACAACAACAATAGCGTTTTGTCCCAAGCAAGTTGGGGTAGGCTATGTCCACAAGATTAACAAAAGATTTAATGAATGAAACACTAGAAACACGTCCTGTGGTGATGAAACAATGGATAACCACCTATCTACCACTGTTTGAAGGGGATATTATATATTTGATGTGAAAAACATCAACCGTGGATTACGATCGTAAAGCCAAAATGATTGGCAAGGACTGAACTGAGAATTTGGGTCACCACCACAGCAGTATGAAAGAATTGGCACCACCACAGCAGTATGAAAGAAAACAAAGGTACTTATGGCAAAAACCGCAAAATTTCTAGAACATGCCAAAAAACCATGGCAGCACCACAGCAGTTGAACCAGTGGTGGAAGGGGATGGAATGACCATGGACCACCGTGAGGTGGAGAGCAATGAACAAGGCCTCTGATAACACACGCCACCAGTACCAGCTCTTCCTGCTCCACTTCTAGCACACCATGTTTTTATGAATGTAAGAGAACTCACTTGAAAGCCTATTCAAAACTTACTATGCATATTTTTCCCTTTACAGCATATTAGTTGACTTTCAATTGACTGGGGTTTGGATTATACATGAGGCTTTGAGCTTGACACCTTTTATAACCAAGTATTAATGGGGTGGGAGAAACAGTACCTCATCAACCTCGATAGTTGCACTCCAAGTCATCCTTATAAAAGGGGGTATTATAAACCCATGACTTTATTCTGAGAGTATGTAGCATTGTCAAGCGGACTTCTAATCACTTCCCCTTCACTCTTTAGCAGTGTATAAACTGCATCTGCAGATCTCCCTAATAGCTGTGCCTGAAATGCATCAACTGTACAAACTACATAGCAAATAGCTGTGTAGGAAGCATGGGAGGATAATTATCATGTAGAAGAGCTACAGCAGTATATAAAAACTGGAAGTGAATAAGTGAAACTTTGTATAATTCCCCACTTCCTAGTTACCTCATCAATAGAAGCTACAAATCCACAAACTTCAGTTGAATCAGATCCCCGAAAGGCAGCAATCGCACAGAAGCTGGTTGCAATAGTTAAATACTTGAAATGCAACTGGAGCCGTGAAGCCAGTGTGCGGTGGTATTGAACCATCAACTAACTGCTACCATCAGTCTGGTGGAGTAGGACATCAGTGCAATTGTTGCTGACTTGCTGCCAAGATGGACACAATTGCAACTCATGTAATGGACTGGATCAGCAAATTCAGTTTAGAGAAATGGACCATCATTCTTTTTTCCTCCAAATATATGGACCAGCAGCTGATTCCAAATGTCATCACCCACACAAAAGTTCGGCTAAATTGAGGTTCTGCAAACAGAACATATTTT
>DXKC01001685.1:0-11721 GCA_031170775.1 Cymbopogon citratus
TTTCGCATTTAGCAATTGGCCAGCGTTTGTACCAGTTCATGACCCTTCAAGGAAAGCCTATATAGGGATTCAAAATTTGGGGACTGTATTTACTAGAAGATTTGAAGCTGATCGAATTGGTAGTCAGGTGCCAATAAGACTCATGCATCTGGAGGGGTTACATGAGCTATTTCTGTCAAAATTTGTGAGTATCTCTGAAAGCTTTTACCGTTTGCCGATGTCTCTTTCTTCCATAAAATCTTATAGTATTTTACAAAATCATACAGTTGCCAAAAAGGCCAAGATTACCTTTTCTTTATAGGAGAAAAAGATAGCACTGGCCTACCATTATGCAATCCAACGTATAGCATTTGAGCTTTGGAACATACCACATACTTTTGTTCAGTGATTCTGTTCCTCATTGACTCATCCCTATTCAGCATGTCATAACTGTTCTGAGTTTGTACATGTTTTAACCTTTGTCTTTCTGTTTTTGACTTTGAAGGTCCTATCCTCGTCAGACTTTCCAGCTAGGGTAAAGGTTCACTTTTCAATGAAGCTTAGCTACAGGACTCCAGAATATGATCATGATAATGAAAATTTAGATTCCGAAGCTGCTGAGCCATTGACTGAAAATGAAGTTGCAAACCACCCTAGAAAACTATGGGACGATGATTGCCCTTGGGCAGAGTGGTACTCTGCTGAGGATCCTGTTAAAGGTAACTAAAGTTTTATGACTTTCACAAGGAAAATATGGATAAAAGACTATAATGGGAAGAACCAATGCTAACCATGGGATTAATCTAAGAGGCACAGATCAATGTCAATAAACTACCAACACTGCCAGAATATGAGTTTCATCTGCTGTATTTCCCTAAGAAAAGTTGCCAACACTTTAAGAAACTTTCTCGTGAATCATTCCACTTTGCAACTATGCCCTTTCACCATGGAGTAACATAAGGTCAATCTGCTTTGATATGTACTATCCAATGCTGATCTATCATCAGAACTTACAATTTCCGTTATCCTATTTTAGTGTTAGTTACACTTTTCAGTTGAGTTTATCCCATCTTTTACGTACTAGATTGTTGTGTTGTATCAGGGAAATACATATCATAGTCATTGAGATAGAATTTTACCCTTTTGACACTAAAACTGTTCTCAATGTATACTAAAATCGTTGTTACAAGGAATAATGAAGTGAACATTTTTTGTTCTGTGACTTCAGTCTTCATAATATATGAAAAACCCTAACATGGACAAGGATTCAAGGAGATGATGTACATGCATGTTACAAGGTAGATTACTATGTAGAAAATTAGCTATTATAACTAGGTCGATGTTTCTGATGAGTTTTTGAGGATATATTTGGAAAACTGTTGTCCCAATCTACGGTGATATTGGGCAGTTGTATATTTGATTCGCTGCACTTCATGTTTTTTATTTTTTTTACCTATATGATATTTCAAATTGATGCATAAACATGATCCACTTGATTATCCTAGGTTTTGAGCTGACTACCATCTGGGGAGAGAGGACATTTGAAGAGACCCTTGAGATGGCTGAAGTGGAAAATGCTTCATCCTTTGATGCTGATAGCTGGTTCCTTCACCCAATTGTATCTCAATACATGTACTAACCTTTTTTATTTGTAAATCCCTTGTTAACCTTCTGCAAGTAATTTCTATTTCATAAAGTATATGCATTATATCTATCCTTTGCATCAACGCTCACCATTAGTAGGTGCCTCATACATAAATACTATATTGTTTTGCCATATGCTGGATGTTTTTTTTAAAAAAAATTATGTTAAACTTTATACTGTAGGGTAGATGATTCTATTGGAAAATTTGTTGGGTTTGCTTCCCAGCTACATCTTCTAGTAAATGCATATGAATCATCAGTGGAGGCTCAATTTTTAGAAGACTTTGTTGCAGGTTAAGAACTTGATACAAATCACAGTACCTTCCAAGTGATCCTGTTATCTTCTAGCAATTTGTTTCTAATTTTAATTTTCCATGCTAGGTAGCAGATATTTCAGGTCAAGATAATTCGAAATCTACTGCTACTATGCCTCCGCCATCAGTTATTGATCGTGTTATGAAAGATCTTTTCAGTGATGGTATTGTTTATCCTCCTTTTTTTTCCTTGAAGGAACTTTGAATCAAAACATTCCTGAGCGTAATGGAGCCAATATCTCTTATGAAGTTCATTGATGACAGTCTGAAGAATAAAAAATGTTGCGCTCGCGTTAGAATGAGAGTATATAAGTAATTAGGCCGGTTCATATGGTACTTCCTGCATGCTATTTAAATATAGTACTTTGCCAAAATCTGTGTAATTAGGCATCAGTTAATCTGAGCCTCAGAATGATCTGCTGCCTTTTGCACAAAAGGAATTTTAGTGTCATACTGCTCTCTTTGTTTTTTCATAGATTGGCAGCATTGAGAGGCTTATTTCAGCATTAATATGCCTGGTTCTGTCTTGCTTGATCTGATAGTTGCCTTATTCTAGTCCTATGACCTACATCCCAGTTTCCCTTTTTATGCCCTCAACCTGTGTGCAAGCTTCACGAGCTGCTGAGCATAAAAATGATATCTATGCTAGATTTTGAGGTTGTAGATAGATCAGCTTTGCTGAATTTGTAAACTCAAACTCAACTTACAATAATGCAATGACATTAATTAGTGAGAAATACATAGATGTATCATGGTATCCCATTTGATTTCTGTACCCTTCACTTCAAATTCATTTTTAGATCTAGAAAACTCATATGCTTGTTTTTTATCAGAGACTGGTAACTATACGGAAGCAGAAAACAAGTATAGTCGTGCTATGAGAGGTGCACCTGCAGATTCACTTTTTGGCCAGTTCTGTTTGCATGCACTGTGGTTTGGCAACTGCAATATACGTGGTGTGTATCATGTGCTGACTTCTCTTTTAATTTGTGATTTTTGGAGACATTTATTGATGAAAGACTCATTTTTGCCAGCAATTGCTGTACTCTGGATTGATTTTGTGCGGGAAATTCGTTGGTACTGGGATGAATCAGAAAGATTGCCTAGGATGAAAAGCACTTCAAGCATTGATCTCTCTTCTTGTCTTATCCACCAAAAGTTGCAAATGGTACATCAATACTTTTTTCATCTCTAGAGCCACATTTCCTCATACAAGATTATAACAGTCAGAGAGAAAGTGCTTAGTTATATTGTTGCTTGGTGTACCATGATTAATAAATGTCATGGTATACGAATTTAACATCATGTGTTGCCATGAATATATATGAAAAAAAATAATACACATATAAAAGTACTCTAGCATGTCTTTATCTTCACTTGGCTCGGCCAATGCATGCTCTCAGCTCTGCTCTGCTTCCATGCCAGAACAGCAAGCCCTAATATGGCCCATGTCATCATGTCTTTGTCACTTTGATCAACACAGCCTATATTACTGCCAGCACCTTCATGAGTTGTACTGATCATGGCCAGAAACTTGGTCCTGCTCTGGCTGTGGTTAGGTAACTTCATCTGATAGTGAAGAACAAGCCTGATGGAAGCTATGGGGGTGTTGGGAAAAGAAAATTTATAAGGGATTGTTAGTACAAAAAAATATTTGAAATATATTTTTTTGTCCTTTTTGAAGTGATAGAGGAGAGGGGTGGGAGGGGGTGGTATGAGTGGTTGATATACATCCCTGGAGGAAGGACCCACACATTATTGATTCTGTTGTTGCTTGATATACAATCAGTCCTGGAGGAAAGATCCACACATTATTGATTATGTTGTTCGAGCAACGTATACATTCTGCACTACTGGGGCATGACTAGGGCACAAGGCATTAATTACCTCCTGGCCCTTGTGCCGAGTGAGTTAAGTTTAGGTCATGGTTGATTTTCAACTATTGTAAAGGGCGTACATTGGTTCTTTGTATTTCTGATTGGTGTGGGTGTATGACTTTTTTAAGGGTTCTGACCCCAATTCCTTCTTAATAATGACAGATGTGTTAAAAAAAAAAAGAAAGAGGTATACAATCTCACGGATTCTCATTTGCTTCTGCAAGCTTCCGTTTGTAGAATGATTCAACTATTCTTTCAGCATTTATTTCACATCTCATAAATTGGCACTAGAAGCTACTCCGTATTTGTTAGTTATCTTATGAACCAAGTATTAGGTTTTGGCAAAGATTCTAAAAATTAATTCACTCAGTCCTTAAGCTTTTAGGCCTTAGGGGTGACCTGTTTCGCCACCGTATTGAATAAATTGTGTCTTTTGTTTTTCTCCCCTCCTTGAAGCTCACGATATGCATTGAGAGAAAGAAATTACTGAACCATGAGAAAGATGCTGGCTCCAAAGATGAAACTTCAAATAGTATGGTAATAACTCTCATTCAATATGTGTATTTGGAACTCAAAAACAATTTAATGTTAAGTTGCTAACTCACAATTAAGAGCAGGCAGTGAACAAGTCTAGGAAAGGATCAGCTGGTGTTGTGCCTAAAATGATGCTCCTGAATACATTTCAGGAAATGCATGCTCCATATACTCAGGTTCTGTTTGCCCTCTTCTTCAGGTTTAATATTGTGATTCACATGCACCCCCTTATGTTTCCATCAGTTCCTTAGGATGCACCTTTGATGACTGAAGATATGCATGAAGAAAGGCTCCATGCAGCCGAAGCTTTGGGCAATGCCATTGTAAGTTTTTAAAATTGCTGTTGTATGCATGAAGGGTCAAATCCCTTTCTGATTCATATGTTTATCCAAAGAACTACAGTATATCAGTTAATTGGATTATATATTGCATGCTGGACTTATCAGACACAAGCAATTACATAACATTCCTCTGTTCCTGCAGGGTCTATCTGGACAGCTGGAAAGGGATATATTATGTTCCGGTAAGATTTTGTGGGAACAACATGAAATTTCACTTGTTACATAATGTGCTAATATTTCTAGAGTCTATCTTCTGGAATTTTCTTTTACTTCCTCTAGTTTATGAGGAATGACTAGAGCTTTTGAAGAAGTTATTCTACTTTTCATCTGTTACTAATGTTGTGGAACTTCTTAATTTGCTACTAATTAGTAAGCTCTGCTCCTTGCTTAGATATGTCTGCTTTTAAAGCTGCAAACCCAGATGCTGTCTTTGAAGATTTTATTCGGTGGCATTCACCTGGTGACTGGGTGAGTGAGGACAAAACAGATGGTGCAGGCTGGCCTCCCAAAGGAAAGCTTTCTCAGCGTATGTCCGAACATGGGAATGTGTGGCGCAAAATCTGGAATGATGCTCCGCCGCTGCCTGTTTCCGAACAGAAGTCTTTGCTTGACCCTGTTCGGGAAGGAGAAAAGGTACTACCCATGTGGACATGTGCTGGTAATTTCATCATCTTATTACTTATAGGATTTCTGGCGGCATTTTGTGCTAGAAAATTACTCCATTCCAAATTCAAGTCTTTTTGGCTTTTCTAAATACATGGTTTTTACTATGTATCTAGACATACTGTAGAAAAAGCCAAAATGACTTACTATTTGGAACGGATGGAGTACTATTCAATTACAAATGACCAATGCAATTACTAATGGAGTGTAAATAGGAAGCTTCAATTATTAAAGTAAACAAAGAAAGCAGATTCTGCGCCCAGTTGTTCCTGTGTCCTGATCCTGCATGGATGTGAACTTGAAGTGCAAACGATGACAAACAGATCTGGTGGAAATGGATCCTTCTAGCTCTGTATCCCAGCCATCCTTCAACATCTGGACCATCCATGGACGCGATCTTGATAAAGTGCAAACAATGACATCTGACTATCTGAGTATATGCTGTCATCTCCAACCCTGGTGGAAACTTATCCTTCTACCTCCTCCCGCCCTTCCTCCTCTGTCTCAGCAGCCCATGGCCAGTGAGGCAGCGACAACTTCGCCACTCACTTACTGCCCTGCCTCCTCCACCTCACCCTCTGCGGAACACTCCGGCAGCCCCTGACCCATCCCTCCCCAACACCAGCCCCCCAACGTCCACCTGTGGCGCCCTTACCAACTGGCCAAACTGCCTGCCGCTCTCCTCCCCGCTGGTTTGTCCTACCTCCCAAAGACACCTCTAAGCCTGGTGATTATTTGAGCCATCCTCTAAATCCTAATCCAATCCCACTGCTCTGCAGCCACCAGCCTCCACCATTGCCTGCGGCCACTGGCAACCACGCCCCCATCTCCCACACTGGCTGCTTCACCACTGCCATCAACTAACCCTTCGCTTGGCTGTGTTGTCTATACCATGAGATAAAGGTCATTGATAGTGCCGTCAACTCGTTTGCCATGAAAACAAATCTTGAGATTTCATGGATGCGGACATGATGTCCAGTACGCGTGAACCATTGGGTGTCATACGATTTTTCATATAAACAAACTACAACTTAAGTAGATGCGGGTTTCGAACTGTATGGGGTTGGATGATCTCTTTAAAAGTAGGACCATGACCTTCAATTCTTCATTAATATTAGATAGCATCTTAGCAGGCCCGGTCCTGTCAATCTATAGATCCAGAGCGAAGCTACGAAATAGGCCCCTTAATACAACTCTAATGATATATATAACGATGTTTGTACAGGTGTGATACATACTAAAAAATTTTTATCAAAAAAGTTATACATATTACCTTAAACTTTCTTCTAGCATTTACTGGTGCGAAGTCATTGATGATGGCATCAATAATAATTTTGTCTAATAATTTCTTCTCGATGTATAAAGTTGCTGTACCATTTAATCTTTCGTGGGACATTACAGATCTCAAGTAATCCTTCAATAATTTCAGCTTTGACAAAAAAAAGAATGCTAGTAAATTACTAGGCTAAGAACTAGAGAAATTAATTGTTCACTGCCCTAGCTGCACCGTAAATCCCAAATCTCAATTTCATAAGAGTTTCCCAAGTGGCCAAGTCTTGTATTCTAAAGAATAAAGATCGGAGACAATGGCAAAGTAAATATTGATTTAAGAAATATATTCTTGATATTGATATACATCAATCAAGGGATTAGGGGCAATTGAGTACCGAGAGATCGACAGTGTGGCAGACTGTGTGGGCCTGGGAGCCGGCGGCGGCCGGCCGCTTGCTGTATGTTAGTTCTTTCAGCGATGAACGATGCACAGCTGATCGGTGATGGCACGGCGCAGGCTCGAAGGTCGGAGGTCGCAGCGCGCGGGGAAGAAGAATCGAAGAAGCCGCACTGCGGCAGTGGCATCGATACAACACACAAGGAGTCTTTGGCCTCTCGGGCTCCTGATTGGTCCATGGAAGGAATACGTACTAGTATCCATACCTTGCACATACGGGGTTGGGCCCCTTAGCGTCGTGGGCCCTGTGCCACCGCACTGCTCGCACCCCCCAGGGCCGGGCCTGCATCTTAGTTCCTGCTATCGATAAATTCTAGCATGGTACTTATTGAGCATTTTGTATATGTGTTACACAGGTGCTTCATTACCTTGAAACTTTGAGGCCACAGCAGCTCCTTGAGCAAATGGTGTGCACTGCTTTCAAATCGTCAGCTGATATCCTGAGTAAGACCATGTATGGTGGCTTCAAGGAAATGAAGACAAAAATGGATCAGCTATATGCCACCATGGCGTCAACACTGAAATCTCTTCAAGGTACTACTATACTTTCCATACAGCTGTGTGAACTGTAGACTTACATTTGAAAGAAGTATTTATGGATTGATATTCACAGGATACCTTATCTAAAGATAACCTTTTGTGTTCACTCATCCTTCGTTTTGTTTAACAAAATGCAACCGATATCCAGTTTGAAATGTGTTATGCCGTTAAGAATATTGTTCATTGAGGGTACAGCTTTAAAACACAGCCTGGATTATTAGCTTTAAGCCAGCCATGCTTTAAGGACTAGTGATGTGGTGTGGGGGAACGGAACCCGGACCACGCAGGTGGTAGTCGTGATCGGCAATGAGGTAAGGTTTTTCGCATCGGTGCCCTATTTTGGGTAGAGAGGTAGGTGGAGATTATGTCATTGCTTAGCTTTCGAGGATACATCAGATGGGTTTACATAGGCAACAAGCCAACCAATCTTCTATCATTTCTCATCACAAGCTAACAAACCAATCAACTAATCAATCCTGCCAACAAGCTCTAAACAAATGGCTTACTCTGATGAAACTTACTGAAGATGATGCCACCTAACCTGTCGCTGGATTCTTGCCACCGCGGGAGTGGTGCTTGCTCCACATAATATCTTTGAGGATGTTGAGCACCGGTCACTGGCATACTTAGGCCATTGTTTTAACAGGGAATTCTGATGTCAATGATTTGGCTGGTGACCTGAAACGGCTTTGCCAAGTTTTTGAGCACATCGAGAAGTTACTGATTCTTGCTGCTTCCATCCATCGGAAGCTTATTGATGCTCCACGACTAGCTCAAGCAATTTTTTACGACTACTTCAACTACTATCTTCCAAAAATGGGAACTAGCCTGGAAAGCATTTGCTATGAAAAGGTAAATCCTAAGTTCTTTACCCTCAGTTGTTACACAAATAATCTTTTACAGGAACAAAGTTAATGAAACTAAAATGTCCGTATCTGATTTAATTTGCTCGTGCATTGCTTATGCCTAAAATCATGATCGATGCAGTTCTTGAAATTTATCCGACAGTTATTAGACACTGGAAACTCAAGGGTTTGCATAATGAGGATATTGTTCTACCACGTACCACATAAGTTTCTCTACAAGTTGGTGGTAGTCATTACATATTGTACCCATGTCATAACTTCTGATTCGTATAATAGTATAAGCTGCAAAGCTTCTTTTCTGTCACACTGTTCTTACCATTTTTCAGCCAGGCCATGTGGCCATGTGGGGTGGACTAGTGATATTTTTATTCCTCGTTGTGCTTGTCATTCTGTTTTTAGTTTATTCCAAATCATTTTTTTTCTAAGACTGATATTACTCTATTAGTTTCTTGCTGTGCCTAGGCAAGCTGTTATTTTTCTTTTGCCGATAAATTTTCTGAGGCTATGTTCCTGATATTCTTTTAATATTCTACATTAGGAGTTCACAACTAAGGAAAAGGTCGGGATGTATGAGAGAGATGCTGTAGCGAACCTGTTTCCTCCCCCTACTGCTAATCAGTCTTGGAGGAAAGTTTTGAGCATGGGAAATCTTCTGAACGGCCATGAACCGATGCAAAGGGAAATCATATTCTCAGTCCAGGAGAGAATAAGCAACGGTCATTATTCGAGCCCAACCCCATTATGTACTAACGATGAGCAGATTCAGACACATAGGATGTATATATCTGGGACATCTAATGATCTTTGGGTTGCATTGTCTGTAACGTCCTGGGATTGAGTTGCACGATGTATGAGAGGAGCAATTGATGTTTTACTCAGCTTAGAATTTTTTGTTGGATGTACCAGAAGCCCAGAAGGGAGTACCAGGACAAGGCTGGCGGCGAGGGAAAGCATCCATTCTTGACATCAGGTCAAAGTATCGGTTATTTACGTCTTGTAGCAGTCAAAACTCATATCCGGGGTGGTTGCTTTTGTGCTAGTATATTCTTTGGTTTGGCTTCGTCTAGAGAGTGAACGGGCTATAGACAAGTTCTATTTTACCTGACGGCTTTTTTTGTGTGTAAGGTGGTGGACTGGCGAGTTGCAACACACAAGGATTGATGTACACAATATTGTCTTTTATGACTTGTGCAATGAGCGCCTGCGCTGCTTATTCGCATATTCACAATCTAACTCGCATTCAAAATCGGGTAGCCCCATGTGCACAACATCCGTTGAGCTGTACAAGCTTCTCACATTACTTCACCCCAATCTTAACCTCTGGTATACCAATTGCATCCACAATCACAGCACATTCTCTTCATATTTGACGTAGGAAAAGGACAATAACATCATAAGACCCTTGGGTACACAGGCGTCATCGTCATCGTCATCGCTAGTGGAGTTCAAATTATATGAGGCACCAAGTTTCTGCAAGTAACTAACCAAATTAAAGGTTGGCCAGATTATCAGTTCAGGTGCGGATAACTGGTTTAACTACCCAGATTACATGCCATAGTTCAACAGGTCTGTGGCATCACATCATCTTAAAGCTAATCAAACTGCTAGCTGGATACATACATCTTATCAGTACAAGACTGAAGGATAAAGAACTAGACGATGCAGTATTTACTGTCTAGCACGACATCCATCTGGAACGAGCCTAGAGTGCCATCCATCTGGCAGCGCACACAGGTAGGAGCACGACACAAAAGGAGCAGAGGCATGCAGATTAACCCCTGCAGATATTGAATAATATATGAGAAAAGGTTGACTTCCGTTGACTTGCTAGATCTATTCAGTATGCTTTAAGTAGGGAATACAAACACATACACATCCAATGCTTAAAGCTGTATTTGTGCAACACTATGCAAACTGTTTCTCATCCTTGGCCCTTTCAGCATCTAACGACATCTTAAGATTGCAGGTCACAACACCATTGATCAAGGCTGCAAACCAACCAGTTTTGTACACTCTATATTACTACTCGTACTTCCCAGCACCAGAGCAATAATTAATTAACAACAAGAACGTCCGTTAAACAAGAACTATCTATAACTCTTGTTTAAGTGACAAGCATTAGATCCGCGAACTTCACACTGTGAAGAAACTAATAGTGGATAGGTTGGAAAAAAACAGTAGTGTTAACTGCCGATAGGCGATAATGCTTAGCTCCTTGGTGAGCTTCAGCGCTAATCATAGTCATTTGGTTTGTTGTTTGCTTCACAAATTGAACCTTGGGTGCTTAGTTGTGATAGCATCTTTTGTGTGTGATAGGTGGTCAGATCTGACTCTTTAAAACTCTTTGTAGTGCCATTGCTACATGGTAATGAAATTCAGGTTTCTCTTCCGTGGTGGGAAAAAAAGGAAGAAAAAACAGCCTTTGGGTAGAAGTTCACAAGTTCAGTATATTAAACAGCATGACAGACTTGTGAATGTGATACAGGCAAGCAAGAAGTTCATCACTACTTTTTTTTTTTAGCCGAGGAAGTACCTCATTTCCATTGCATCGACAACAGAAATACAAAGAGTTTATACAGAAGTTCACAAGTTCATCACTACTTAAAGCATGGGAAATAGAAAACTTTGCTTTCCTACTACACAAAGATCATCCGTACAAAGATTTTTTAAAAAATAAAATCAGAATTATACCTACTTATTATGCAGTCGGTTGGAGAGCGAATCACTTACAGTAACCTATAGGTGCAAACATGCCCCAACACTAAAACTTATATATAGTACCCTCTCCGCTCCAAATTGTAGGACGGTTAGTAAAAACAATGTATCTAGAAAACGTAAAACGTCTTACGATTTTGAACAGAGGGAGTAACAAACCACAAAACACTAGAGCACAATGCTGTTGAACAACGTTTCAAAGGAAAAAAGGTACACAGCTTAAGAGGGAGGGGGATTCACAGGCTTTCCAATACCACCACCCACCAAGCAAAAACACATAAATAAAATATCTAAACAAGAATTACCTGTCAGACCACCAACAGTCAAGCAAAAGAAAGGATATAGTACAAAGTCAACCATAAAGGACACAATGTTGACGTAACGACAATAAGATATCTAATAAATAGGACAGCAAAGACAAGTTACAAATCTCAAATGCCTTCACATTAAGGGCCCCAATGCCTCTAAACAGCAGTGCATAAGCAAATAAAATGTGAGAAAACTTACCACTTCATATAG
>DXKC01001687.1:0-10670 GCA_031170775.1 Cymbopogon citratus
TGAGCAGCACTCTCACCATTCTCACCTTCAGGAGCCATTTCAGCAGCATCAGTCACCTCATGGAGGACGTGAGCTTTTCAAGCCAGAGATCAAAAGAGTACATTTGCCTCCACATATCCCTCTACTGAACTACAAGGCTACAGGTAAGACAAGGGTCATCAGAGACAGCAGGAGAGTGTGTCCTTGGGATCAGCAGAAGCAGTCATATGACTATAGATTTCATACTATGTTCCATATTCACTACTATAATAGTTTGATTCTCACCAGACATCCTCCAGTGACCAAATCTCAGTGGATTGATTGGGATCAAATCAGAGAATGCAACAGGCGCTCAATGACTAAGGCTATAGAAATTTGTCAGAACATTGGAGCTTATGAGATCATGGAGTTTAAGCATGATTGGAATTCTAAAATTATTGCTCAATTCTATGCCACTCTCTACATTGAGGAGGATCCTAGGCAAATGAGTTGGATGACAGAGGGTTAGAGGTTCTCTGTTACATATAAAGCTTTTGCAGCCTATCTTGGTTTTAGTCATGAAGATCTTGAGAAAGATAGGGTGCATCTTGAGAATGTGATTCCTCCAGAGCAGATGGGACGTCTGTATCCTCCAGGGCGAGCAAGAGTTATTGGAAAGGTGGCTGGTCTTCACCCCACCTTTCAATATCTTGAGAGGATGTTCAGGAAGACAATCTGTTGTAGGATAGGTGACAAGGGAGTTGTTGCAGATTACATGAGAAATCTGCTCATGAGGTCATTGCCTGATGCTAGACCCTTCAGTGTGTTTGATTTCATTTGGTGTGAGATACAGTAAGTCAGTGAGAAGTATGTTAAAGGTTGTGGATTTACCCCTTACATCACTCACATGATTCACCAAGTGACTAGAGACAGATTTGAGCATGACAAGATACACAAGGTTGGCAAGATTGTTAAGATAAGTAATGAGGTTGATATTCCATTCCCTTGGAAAGAGCCAGCAGGAGAAGAGGGTGATATACCTTCAGGCGAGGCAGCAGCAGGGGTTGTTCCTCCACCTTCACATCACTACCCTCGCAGTCAGCGTCCTCAGTCAGGTATGAGGAAGATTTTTGGTGCATTATTTGGGATGTGCAGAGATATTCAGATTAAGCAAGACAAGATAGGAAAGGTTGTGAAAAAAACACCAAAACACTTAAGCAGATGTCTGAGTGACTTGAGTTAGATCCACCTAGATCTCCTAAATCAGAAGAGGACAGTGAGCTTGAGACTGACACTCAGAGGCAGAAGAGGTATGATAGGGAGTTTGCTCAGTATCTTCAGACCCAGTTCTCTCAGCCTCAGCAGCCACCACCACAGCACCAGCCACAGCCGCAGCACCCTCAGCAGTTCCATCCGACATATCCTTCAGGGTACACTGGTTCCACTTCAGAGCCACCACGTCCTAGTGCTGCAGAGGAGACTGCCACAATATTATGGGATGATATCTTTGGTGCACCTCTCAGTGGGTATGGCTTCCCGGGCTACAGTGACACAGGAGCAGGCGGCTCTCGCCCACCTGGCACTTATGGTGGGGATGAGCGATGATGATGATTGGTGATCTTCAGCTACAGCCCCTTCGTGCTTTGATTGCGACCCTTTTATGGAGATAGATGACAAAGGGGGAGAGATACTGATTAAAGCTTCAGAAGTGTGGGTCTCTTTGAGTTTCATTTGAGATCTTCTGGAGCTTTATGCTATGTTGGCTGTTGATTATGTATGAGATTTGTGCTTCATTGACATATCATGTATGAGATATTCTTGGTCATATAATATATTGTAAGATATGAGATCTATTATGAGATGAGACTTGTGCTTCATGGATAACATTTATGACTCTTAATGGATTATGGACTTGGGATATTTGTATTGTGTGCTACGTGTGTGATATTTTTCTTTACTCTTATAGGAACCATGCATGTTGTAGAGTGAATTGTATGATGTGATGCTTTGATCTTTATTATTATGTGATATATTCTATCATATGCATCACGGTTTATTTTTGTCACACACTTGCACCCACAGATGCAATGATTTAGGGGGAGTCTCCTATTTGCTTTAGAATGTGCAAATTGACATTTGAGGTCCCTTTATGAATTCAATTCATAGTGCACATATTGAGGGGGGTCTCTCATAAATTATTGAACCCAAGAGCTTTATTTTATATATCTTTTGTAAGCTTTAATCAAAGTTGTCATCCATCACCAAAAAGAGGGAGATTGAAAGTGCAACTAGCCCTTTGTGGGTTTTGGTTGAATGAATGACAATCATGATTAAAGGCCTATTGTGTTTGCTAAGTGATGAATAGGAAGTATGATCTCTCACAAGCACTTGAATATAATGATTAAAGTCAAAATGATGTATTGTTGTATAAACAATCTAGTTCAAACACAAGACAACAATGCAAATAGAATTCATGCCATGGCTTATCTATTGTGGAATTTTGATGATTCATGTTATCGCAAGTTTAAATGAAAAGATCCAACACAACTTATGACTTGAAGACTTGTGATTGAGGTACTAATCAAGTTTCTAAGGTTATATAGAAGTGAAGGATCAAATCACTATTGGAGTATTGAAAGAAAGTGACTTGTTCATTTAGGACTATACTTATACATTTGATGAATGAAGTCAAGTAACTAGCTCAAGATGGTGTTGCTCAACACGAATGGCAAAATGACATGGTGATCACCTCAAGTGACAATCAAGAAAGAAAAGCCATTGTATTTCAAAGAGTTCAACTCGAAGCGTTTCAAACTCATTTACTTTAAGAATTGAGTTGATAGGTATGTCGTACTATCAAGAGGGATGCATCATGTTGATACATAATGTTTCATAAGTGCTCAAGCCAATCCGAGAGAGCGACAAACCTTTTGAGCGACAAAATACTAACACTGTTTTGGGCGGGGCCGACGTGTCCGGTATTTACGACTTCGCCACAAAATTGTTTTAATCCTGCCAATATCTTTTCTATGTTGTCAGAAAGCTATTGTGAAAGTTATTTGTTAAAAATTATTCTCTGGTTGCCGGTAGTACCGGTGCTTCACCGGAACTACCGAGGTTTACCGGAAGTACCGACTAAGGGCCGGTAGTTCCGGTCTCCGCATTGGGTGGTGACCGTTGGGCCATACCGGACGCGTCCAGTATGCAGGCCAGACACGTCCGGCCTGTAACGGCTAGTTAATGACTAGTTTTTGAACTTGGCTATAATTTGCCAAAAGCTTCCACCTTTGAAAGCTGCTGATTCTACTGACTTCATCACGCATTTCTGAGCCTCGCTGACTTCTCCCAACTCTCTCTAAGTGAGTGTGTGGTCCAACTTGCAAAATTCTTTAGTGGGTTGGTTGAGATTCGAAAGATTGAGAGCAAGCCACCTTGAGCACTTGTGCATATTGTATATCTCGTGATTTGCATTCGTTACTCTTGGACTCTTCGGTCCTAGACGGCTAGGCGTCGCTGGAGAGCACCCAAGAGATTGTGGTGTGCCTCGGAAAGTTTGTAACGGTTTGATTCCGCCGCCGAAAGGGAAGGAATCACACAGTGAAGGAGGATAGGAGTTGGAATATTACTCCTAGCCGGAGGATCCACCTGCATGGGATTCTCTGGGAGGATCCTCAAAGATTACTCAAGAGTGACATTCGTTGGTACCCTCTTAGGGGACGGTCTTTGGGTCTCCCACTGCTCCCTCAACGGAGACTAGGCCTCGACGGAGGACCGAATTTCGGTAAAACAAATATCGTGTCTCGACTTGTCAATCACTTTGATTTTTGTACTTCACTTGTGGTTTCCAAGTATCTCTGCAGGTTCTCTGTGTGAAAAGAATTGCAAATAGGTACCTGCAGATGATCAAGTCAATAAGACTCAAAAGGAGCAAGTTTGGGGCTTTCTGCCCTTCTCGCAAATACCAGACGTTGTGTCCGGTACCAGGGCCGTGTCCGGCCTTCAGCAGAAAATCCCAAATACCGGACGTGTCTGTGATCTAACCTTTGTGTTGCAAGATTATATCTTTTCTATATATTGTGTTATCTCTGTGGCTAACCTGTGAGGGGTGTTTTACTCTGATTTGGAGTTTCTAAGTATTTAGGAACTCCAACACTAATCATTTCCGCACTAGAAGGTGTTAATTTTTAGAAACGCCTATTCACCCCCACTAGGCAACATCTCGGTCCTTTCGTTACTACAAGAAGTTGTTACATCAAATCTGTAGAATCTAATGATACTTATTTAATATTATAAATTTTATTGTCTATTATATAAATTTGTTATGTTTTGACTTCTCAAGAATATGAAATGAATTAAAATTTTGGACCCAAGGAGTAACATAGGTGGTGTTTCTTTTTTTCCTTTTTTTTGCATGGGTGTTTGGTATTGCTCCACGAACTCTGCTCCACAAACTCCACCGTGGAGCAGCTCCACAAACTCTAGGTTTTTGCGGAGCACCTCTTTAGATGCTCTCACAACTCTAGCATTTTTTCTAGAGCTGTGTGCGTGGAGCTGAAACCGTTTGAAAAAAAACGTAGAGCAGAGCTGAAAAACGCAGAGCGGAGCAGTCCCAAACATGTCCGTATCTACTTTGGAGTATTGGAACCCGCTCATGTTCTCTGCACCAGCTTATTCATATCAGGGGAGGCCATCACACGAGTCACGACTAGGTAACCTACACCACATTACAGCCCGGAGCACGCAAAAGATTGGCCTCTCTTCGCTTTCTCTCTGCGCATGCTCCGCTCCTGGCTCGGTCCAAAAAAAAACGTAAAACGTCGTTACAGGATACGTGCCAGTGAAACTTTTTCAATTTTGACTAAGTTTGTAGAAAAATATGTGCAACATTTATATTTCCAAATAAATTTGTTAAAAAAACTAGACTTCAAGATCTTTCCAATGATACTAATTAATTAGTATAAATATTTATATATTTTAATATATAATTTCTGATATTTTAAAAACGTGGCTTTCTCGGAAAGCGAGAATGGCATTTATTTTGGGACGGAGGAGTACGTCTATACCATTAGTAACAGCTTTTGAGTTTTGACCAGGGACCTCCCCGCTCCTCGCCCGTCGCCTTGCGCGTTTCCCTTGCCTTTTCGGACAACTGAGCCGCTGATGTTGGCTCGGGCCCACTTGTCGGTGAGTCGACGTGCCAACGACACAAAGCTGAAAGCTCTTCGGCATGCAACGATGATTCCTAGGCCTCGTCGAGTTTTCTGAATTGGGGGCCAGAATTCCTGTAGCATTTCGTTTGTATTTGGTAAAAATTGTTCAAATTTTAATTAATTAGGCTCAAAATATTCGTCTCTCAAAGTACAACCAAACTGTGCAATTAGATTTTAATTTCATCTACATTTAGTACTCCATGCATGTGCCGATATTTTGATGTGACGGGGAATCTTCTTTTTCATAGTGCCAAATGCTGGAATTGGGAGCCCAATTCGAGCATCTAAACAAGGCCTTACTCCCTCTGTTCCAAATTGTAAGTCATTCCAAAAATCTTAAAGAGTCAAAACATCTCAAGTTTTACCAAGATTATTGAGACAATTACAAAGATCTGTAACCTCAAATAGATATACCATGAAAATATAACTAATAAACAATTTAATGATACTTAGTTAACATTCTAATTGTTATTATCTTATCATATAAATTTGATCAAACTTGAAAAATTTTAACTCTTCAACTTAAAATGACTTACAATTTAGAACGGAGGAAGTACTAATTTACTACTGTCATGTTGTAACTTGGAAACAGATTGATAGTAGTCTTTCGAGCAACATGTGGCTACAATCAGTCCTGTTTACGATAACTGCAATGTATATCCACGGATAAATACTGTGCTGAAGTACTGAAATCGTTTAGTACAGTGCTTCCCAAATATTTGTTGGCATTTCATACGCAAAACCAACTCGGTGTGTAGTTCTTCCGAACGATATTACACACTCTGAAATGGTTTTGTTTTTCAGTAGACATAGCCTATATCTAGTGCATAGCAAAAGCTACCTCAAAAGATCTATAATTTAAGAGTAATATACCCCTGCCAATCCAAACTACTCCGTATGACACATTTTGGTTTTTCAATACGTAATCAACACATTTTGGTTTTTCAATACGTAATTATGGTACTGTACTCCCTCCATTCCAAAGTAGGTGACACTAGCTATGAATATGTGAATCTTGCCACTCAAAAGAAAATCAGGGTTGTGTGCTTGAATCTTGCCACTCAAAAGAACGTGCATCCAGTGCCGATATAACCTACACAAACCGAATCAACTACAATAGTATACGAGAATTAAGCGTAGTAATCTTCAATCAACATTCTCAGACCCCCCCAAAAAAAAAAAGCCCGCAAAATCCATTCCATATGAGAGAACCTAATAACAGCATATACTTATTCTGTTTACACCACTTTACAAAGACAAAATTCCAGGGTAAAAAAAATAAACGAATGAAGCCTGTTACAATCAGTACAAAACATCTGAGAACTCATCTGTTTATATCTCACAGGAGGTACAGCAAACGACAACTTTCTCTGCCTGCTATTTACAATGATGCACAAACAGGGGTAACCTTTAGCAGAGTGCAAAACAAGAAACCACTCAACCTCTTATAGATCTTTAACTTACAGAGAACACCTAAATTATGTAGGTATACAGTTATTTGTTTGACCACTGGAACTCAATTTCCAGGTTCCTATTGGGGCCGCTTTTGCTCTCAGGTAGCAGGGTGTACTCTCCCGCGACTGACCCCAGCATGACAACCCTGTCGATCTGGATCGTCACTTTACCAAATGATTTCTGCAACCACAAGTTTGAGATAACGGTTTGTCAAAAAAAAAAAGTGTGAGATATATGAGGACTCAATCACAGTGATGTGAAATCAAAAAGGAATATAAAGTGATTGCTGTGCTACATCTATCCTATTATCGCACCTTTCCAAATTTGCTGTTGTTTTTGCAGGAGATATGAAGCTTCTGGCCCTTGGGAGGACTGTCAAATGCCCATGCAAAGGCTTCATCCCATTCAGGTGTTGCGCCAGTCGAGACAATCTATGAATTAGGAAATGTTTAGGTCAACAACGCTCCATGCAATAAAATTAAGAATGCTCAAAACCAATAGTCAAAGAAATATGCCAATAAAAGTTAATGTAAGCTGTAGCAAGCTACTGTCAGAGCAATCATAATGAATAATGGACCGATATCCCTAGAATCAGAAGCACAGCAATTTTGGGTACCTTTGTCAGCCTTGCCGGATTATTTCCAAGAGTAAGCTTGCAGAAGGCACTAGGATTTCCAACTGATTGCCTTAGATTGTTTCCACGTTTTATCGTAACAGTGAGAGTCCCAGGTAAGCACTGAAGAAGCAGTTCTGCCTTTTCTTGAAACCGTGGTGGGCCAGACTGTATCAAGTACTGAAGTAGAGGAATAGCCTCTGATGCAGCTACTGATTGTGCTTTAAATACCTCAGCTGGGCAAGCTGACCAAGCTTGCCTGAGAAGATATAGTGAATCTAGTGCTGCTTCTTGAGTTGCCTCAGAACCGGTTTTAAGGGATGTTACAAGATGAGGAATGCACAATGTGGCAGGTTCAGTTACCCTCAGACGAGGGAAGTTACTAAGCAAAGCATTAAGTGCTTTGAGATACTCTTCATTAGCACTTCCAGAAGCCCATATATCCTTTTCAATAGAAGCTGCATGAAAAATGTAAGCATTAGACATACACAAATTGGGTATGATCGTAAACATATATATTCCAGCTGGCTAGGAGAGATAACCAAAGTAATAAATAAAAGATGGTCTCTTGGGCTATATACATTCATGCGTGAATGCAGACGCTGGATTATTTTTGTTTTATCTAAAAAAACAAAAGACAGACTCTTTCTTTATATTGTACAAAAAATGTTTGATTAGAACTCGCCAAGTGTGAACTTCACAAATGTGACTTAATTCATATATTTGCTTGACATAACTTAGATATTCCTTAAATCTCATATTAAAGGTGGATATTGACGTCTTTAGCATGATAGGCATTGATAACAATGAATTTGATATGCAAAATGAACATGACAGAACAAGAAAGGGATATTGTTTACCAGTTATAACTCTGACTGTTTCACTGGTCGCATACTCCTGGATAGTGTGATTATTGAATAGAAGTTTGACAAACATTGCTGCCTGAACAGAAGTGTCTGGATTGCTTGAACTGATAAGATCCAGCAGGACTTGGACACCACCAGATTCTGCAACTGCTCTCTTATTTGCTCGGCTGTACATGACTAGATTCTGTAAGGCACAAATTGCTACCACTTTCATCTCTTCAGTTGGTTGATCTTCAAGAAGATTGACTAGAGCGCGGCATGCTGCAACAGCATCAGTAGAACGAGCAAGACCTTCATTTTGGAAAAGATCTCCAAGAGCAAGAGCAGCAAGCAATCTTCCCTGTTGAGATTGTGTCTGTGGATCCAGAAGGTACATGGACAATGGTGCAATAGCATTTTTAGCAGCCTTTGCCTCCCTTATTCTTACATTGTTCAGCAATGCCTCGATTAGTCTAGCAGCAGTTTCTTCACACTGATGGCTCCTCAAGAGATCAAGCAATGCTTCCACAGCACCACTTTCAGCCATTGCTTCTGCACTTGTTGAGTCATCACTCTCCAATACAAGAAGGGCATTCAAAGCACCGACAACAGTGCTTTCAGTTCCTGACCTGAGCAATTGCACTAGTACTGCAACAGGTACCTCAAGGAAAAACTCTGTACTGTACTGTAGAATGCTGGATAATACAGATGCTGCAGATTCCCACACAACATGGGGCAAAGGTGGGTCAGACTGCAACAACACTTTGGACAACTCAAAAACACCACCCTCCTTTGCAATCGTATTTGGCCAAGCTATTGCAAGGTTAGCAAGAGCTTTTATAGCTCTCTGCTGTAAATTTGGCAAACCTGAAGAAAGAACTTGAATAAGAGGAGTAATTGCCTGCTCTGTTGTTGTATCCTTTTGGAGGTGGTCTTCTAGAAGAAGATGTGATAGGAGCTCTGCAGCTAATTGCTGCACAGCTGGTGGAGATGAATTCAGTAAGGTTATTACTGGCTCAATAGTTTGGCGAGGTGTCAAGTTATAATCAGCACGGCATTCAGGATGCTCCAAAATATTCACAAGAACCTGCAATGTGCTATACTGCCCTTCAGGACCCATGTCTGCCTTAGAAAGCAAAGAGAAAAGAGGTTGTACTACTTTGGCTGCAGATGGACCTTTTGCTATGGTAGCATTGTTTGTCAAAATCCGAAGCATTTCTGACAATGCAATGCAAAGAAAATCTGGAGCGTCATGGAGAATATCAAGAATGCTCTCAATTACACCAGCCTTGACCATTTCCAATTTGCAAGCTGGTCTGTCCTTTCCAAGTTTCACCAAAGCTCTAGCAACTGCCTCATGAAGCATGTAGTTTTTGCCATACAAAAGCCCGACAAGAGGAATGACAGCTCCATGTGCTGCCACTAATTCTGCCAGTTGCTCATCATCTAGAAGCCTATCCAATGCACGGACCACAGAAAGCTGGGCAGGATTAGCTTCACTAACTAGTAAACCAACCAAGGGTTCTACACAACGAGCTGCCGCCATTGTGGAACGGATCCTTGTATTGGTAAATAGAACACAGCATAGTTCTGCAGCATCTCCTTTCAGCTCCACTGAACAGTCAGAAGAAAGAATCCGGCACATAACATCTACAGCATTCATCTCAACATCCGCAACTGCAAGTGCTCTTGAAGGATTGTCAGAAAGAAGCCTAACAAGGGCTGATATAGCTGCATGCTGCTCCCTCTCCATGCCAGTACTCAGAATCTCCACAAGCGGTTGAATAGCCTGTCTAGCTGACTCACTGTTCCTCACATGGTCAGCAAAAAACAAACTCTCTAATGCCTTTGCAGCACTGTAACGTGAATTCCTTCCTCCTAGACGAAGGACTGCCACAAGCTGGTTAACAACACCAAGTGCTGATTCATGGTGCCTTATTTCTGGACTACTGAAAAGAATGCCCAGCAATTCAGTTGTAGCTTCTTCTGTTGCATCCTGTGGACTAAGAGATAAGTATTTGGTAAGTGCTTCTAGGATTCCAGCTTCAGCCATTAGCTGCATGTTTGGGGGGCAATCAACAGCTAACTGGGTCAGAAGACCCAAGGCCAAGAAAGGAGCACCAGGTCTCTCAGGAATGGGTTTAAGTAGATCAACAAGAAGAGGAATGGATTTTCTAGAAGTTGCACCAACCCTGATATCATCAACTCTGAATAGCCTCTCTAATGCAATTTGATCAGGGTTAGGCACCAACATGAATTCCTCTGATAATTCCAAAAGATCAGCTATATCAACATCAGCACATCCAAGCAAAGAGATAAGTCCAATGGCTGCCCCAGAATTAGCAACAGCTAGAAGAGTTCCTCTGCTACCATTGCAGACCAGACTTGACAAAGCTTGTGCAGCAAAGTACCTGTATGCTGGCTCATCTGACCTTAACAAGTTTGAGAGCACAGGAATGGAATGCAATGCTGAGTTTGATCGAATTATCTCTCTTTCTTGGAATAGCAAAGCAAGAAGCAAGGAACAGACCCATGAGGTGCTATCTTCTTCACCCTGACAAGAGCACGAAAATATGTTAAGGTCAGCAA
>DXKC01001691.1:0-15199 GCA_031170775.1 Cymbopogon citratus
TATCTACCAGCCATCTTGTAAATGTCATGCAAGAGGTATTAGTTTTTGCTTCAAACAGAGAAACATCTTTCTATTGAGACATATTAAAAATATCATGGCAGAGTTGGGACAAGGGTTTATCATACTAACTGGACATTGTTAATTTTTGCTAAAATATGCTCCCATTGTTCTTCCCATTTATCTACCAGCCATCTTGTAAATGTCATGCAAGAGGTATTAGTTTTTGCTTCAAACAGAGAAACATCTTTCTATTGAGACATATTAAAAATATCATGGCAGAGTTGGGACAAGGGTTTATCATACTAACTGGACATTGTTAATTTTTGCTAAAATATGCTCCCATTGTTCTTCCCATTTATCTACCAGCCATCTTGTAAATGTCATGCAAGAGGTATTAGTTTTTGCTTCAAACAGAGAAACATCTTTCTATTGAGACATATTAAAAATATCATGGAAGAGTTGGGACAAGGGTTTATCATAAAACCACCTATCCCTCCAGAACAGGATTTTCTTACCATTACCCACCCTACATTCTTTACCATAGAGATAAATGTCTCTAACATTCAATGATCACTCCAAACAGGAGAATCAGACTGCTTATGCTTCACAGAATGTAGTGAATCATGTTGCCGGTATTTATATTTAACAATATCTTGCCACAATCCAGATTCCTTTTCAAGCTTCAAAAACCATTTGCATAGAAGACTTATATTTGTTTTTTTCTAACATCCTTTATCCCCAGGCCGCCTTTTTTCTTACTCTTACACAGTTTAGTCCATTTCAATAGATGGTATTTCCTTTTTGTGCCCCTCCTTACCTGAAAAAAGTTCTTCTAAGCTTATCCATTTTACTAACAGATGTCTTAGGAAAAAGATATATAGACATATGGTACATAGGGGCATTGTTCAAACTCGCTTCAATGAGGGTTTTTCTCCTAGCAATAGACATGGAACTCCCTTTCCAGACATCCAATTTTTTACAACTTTTTTCATAAAGGGGGAACCAGTCAGCCAATTTGACAGTTGAAGATTCCAACATAGGTTGAAGCAAGTTCACCATCATCATTAACAATTATAATTTCACTTTTATCAAAGTTAATCTTTAACCCTGCCATCAACTCAAACATATACATAACATTTTCATGTTCCTGGCACCATCACAATCATGCTTAAGACAATAATAGTGCCATCGGCATATTGAAGGATGGCAACTCCCTTTTCAACTATATGATCAATCAGACCACAGAGGAGATTATTACTTTGTGCTCTAGACACCATTCTGGATCCCCCTGCCTTACTCCTTCGTAGCTTTTGATATAAGATCCAATCAAATTATTCATTTTAGCACTAACAGTCCCCCTAGAAACAACTTGGGATATCCATTCACACCATTTAGCACAAAATCATCTTGCATGAAGGCATTCCATCATAAAATTCTAGTTAACTTTATCATAAGCTTTTTCAAAATCAAACTTTAAGATTATCCCAGGTTTTTTAGATCTTTTAGTCTCATGTAGAATTTCATGAAGATTGAAGAATCATAATACCACTAGTGATGTTTCTGCCCTTCATAAAGGCTGATTGAGAGGAATTGATTAATTTTTCAACTACTTTCTCAATCCTAATAGTAAGAACCTTAGTGATAAGTTTGTATAAGCAATTCAAGAGACAAATTGGTCATTATTGTTGGATAACAGAGGCATCACTTTTTTTTGGGTGATAGAGTTATGATCCCATAGTTAATCCTGCTAACATTGACATTCCATTTATGGAAGTCAGAAAAGAGTTGAACAATATTTTACCAGGTCCGACTGCTTTATTTTTCTCCATCTGAAATAGGGCCTCTTTTATTTCCTGCTCAGAGAAGGGTCTACACAATTCACTATTTTCCTCAGACACCCTGTGTTGATTTTCCTAGATGCTTGAGTCTAAATGAATATCATGGCTCTCTTCAGGCCCAAAAAGCTTGGAGTAGTATTCAATAGCATGATTAAGCAGGTTTTCATCACCTTTAATTATTAAGCCCTCATTCTCTAGAGATATTATGGTACTTTTCCTTTTCCTGCCATTGGCAATCTTGTGGAAATAGCTAGTATTATTATCACCCTTCAAGAGCCATTGTTCATGACTTCTATTCAACCAATAGGTTTCTTCCTACTCAAGTAGCATAAAATTCTCCTTTAGCAACTCATACTTAGCCTTAGCTTGATTTTCATATAATGCATGAGTTTCTTCCAAACTTTCTAGTTTAGAAAGTTCAGCACTTATTAGGGCTCTTCTTTTTACAA
The DNA here is from genome assembly GCA_031170775.1 of Cymbopogon citratus. Lineage (NCBI taxonomy): Eukaryota > Viridiplantae > Streptophyta > Magnoliopsida > Poales > Poaceae > Cymbopogon > Cymbopogon citratus. Next base: position 2,288 of record DXKC01001691.1, read on the forward strand.
TTCATCCTAGACATTAAAGCCCCACCCCTTGAAATATTGCTTGAACAGTTTCATTTTTTGTTGCAATCTATCTAGACCTGGAGAAGCTATACAAGGCTTCTCCCAAATCTTCTGCACAGCAGGCATAAATTCAGGATTATGTAGCTAGCTAAGTTCAAATCCGAATTCCAAGAATTTCCTCGGTTTTTGTTCTCCAGATGAGATTATCAGAGGGTTGTGGTCTGAGATATCTCTAGGAAGTTTTCTCACCACAGAGTTAGGAAAAATATCTTCCCATCCCTTTGTTACTAGGATTCTATCTAACTTTTCTAAAGTGGGGTTTTCTTGATTATTTGACCAGGTGAACAGTCCCCCTGACATTATAATCTCTCTCAGCTTTTGAAAATTAGTCAGAGAGTTAAACATATCAAAATGCCTATGGACCCCATTGTTTTTATTTCTCTCAAGATCTTTCTAGACATGGAACTCGCTTCAATGAAAATTCACTCTATTTTATTCCTGTGCAGCACCATACACAACAAGTAGGTTCCATTTAGTTGTATTAATCTTATCCCAGAGATTCATTTGCAGCATGAATTCTCCTTGATGAAAGGCACCCACATCATAAGACTCTAACCTTACCCCAACTAAAATTCCACTAGATCTATCTTTAGAAGGGTTACAAATCCATAGGTAGTCTTTCTGATAATCAAACTTTCTCAAGATTCTATCATCACAATCTTTCACCATAGTCTCCTGTAAACCAATGAAGTGAAAGGAGAACTGGTTGATAATATTCTTAAGAAATGTGGCAACACCTATTTTTTTAAGACCCCTGCAGTTCCAAATGGGATCTATCATTTAATAATAACTTCTTTCTTTTTCATATTCTTGCTCGAGGTGGCATTACAAGGCCTCCCTCTTGCTTTAGACAAGGCGGGAATTTCCTGTCCTTTTCTTTTTTTTTTCTTACCAACTAGTGATATTATAACATTTTTCTTCATATCCCTCTTTTTATTTCTAGATTCAACAATAGTAAACTCATCAGAATCAGAATTTTCTTCTTGCAACCATTCAAGTTGAGGACAATCATTTGCATTAGGAACATCATCTAAAGGTTTAGTTTGTTTTCTTTTATTTAGTTGTTTAACATAAAAATCATCCCTAGCAGATTCTAGAGATTTCAACAAATCAAAGGTAACAAAATCATCCTATTTAATATCAACACCCATATTGATTGTAGTATTAATCAATTCATCAGTGGGTAGGACAGAGAAAGAGTTATGACAGTTACCTTCCAAGTTCCTTTTTGAAGTCATTTTTTCCACCTTATCCATTGTATGCAGATTAGTATCTTTCTTCAGCCTTTCACTCCTTCTTCTTTCCTGGATTGTGTTCTGATTAATCCCAGCAGAATTTCCTTGATCAGGATGTTTCTATAGTGGTTGTGGTATAAGTTTAACAGAATTATCAAATTATTACTAAATCCGTCCTAAACTATAAGACGTTTTGACTTTTCAAGATATATTGTTTGTGCTATGTATCTAGACATAGTGTAGATCTATGTGCATAGCAAATGTATTGAATCTAGAAAAGCCAAAACGGCTTATAAATTGGAACGGAGGGGGTACATGGCATGCCCTAATAAGTAGAAATTTCAGAAGGGGTGATTCCAGTTATCATAGGTTCGGTTAAACATGAATTCAGTTGATCACTCTTAATTAGAAGGACAATCATCAGCAACAAAGTAACAGTAATGTATTTACATTGCTTCTCACGTGATAAAAGTAGGGATTGGTTAGATACAATTGCTACCTTGGGCAGTATATTGGTACAAGACATCCTATCACTCAACATTACACATGACATCATTGAAATTGGTTTATGGAGATACTCCCTCCGTCGCAAAATAATTGACATTTTTGGTTTCCATGTCATAAGTTTGACTTTTTAGAGAATGCGTGTAATATTTGAAACTCCAAATAAAATTATTAAAAAAAACTAGATTCAAAGATCTCTCCGATGATACTAATCTTGTAATATAAATATTAATATTTTTTGAGATATATTTAGTCAAAGCCATTTTTCTGGAAGTGAAAACGACACTTATATTGGAACAGAGTGAGTGTGTAGGAATTAGTTGAATACTTGAGTTATTGTGTGAACCAGAACAGCTAATTTCTTGACTATGACCCATGAAAGGCTGCAAAAGGCACTACAAATCAGGAGCACACTGAGACAATTCAAACATCAAAGATTGTCTCCTAAACATTTTTAGGCCATGGATAATCATAGAAAGAATGGATCAATTTCTTGTCAATTGGAATTGCAGAATCCAAAACCACAATGTTTTCTATGTACAAGTCTACTCAAGCAATTCTATAGACAATAGCTTAAGCAAACGCCACCACTACCAGTCATGCACGTAGGACATGCAGCACCACAACAAGGGTTTCCAAATACTATTGGAATGGGCAAATCAACGGGATATATAAACTTAATGGGATGATGCAACAACCATCAAAGATCTCTATCCAACTGCAACTGGATGAGCTGATTCACCACGTGAGCAGTGATGTCATGGCCAACAAAACTTGATTATTAAAGAAAAAGAAATAAAAAAATGGCAAATTAGTTAATAGCAATTCTAAGGGCAGGTAAATTGTTACATATAAGCATTCTCATATGTCGTCTTATGCATTACTACGTAGGATTTTTGAGGATGTGGATGAGAGAGAGGAGAGAGAGAACGAGATCGTTGTTTCGCGAAACAACTATCTCATGAGCTAAAATTTAAGACTATATGAGACAAGTATTTTACCATTATATGAGTTGTTGTTGTCATGCAACTCACAGTCCTATTTTTATTCTCTCCATAAATTAAAGAAATTGCGAGTTGTTATGAGACAACTTAGAAAGACTACCATTGTACGTATAGTCTATTAAGTCGTCTTAAATTACGTGGCACTATATAAGACAAGTTATGAGACAACACCAATGTACCTGTCCTAAAAGACTCTTTATATCCTTACAAGTTAGTAGAAATAGTGATTTGGTGAAAAAGAACAAAATCCCCCAACAGCCTCGAATCTCTAAATATAGACATCCTCTATCGTAGAATTCTCGCTTGCTAGCCAAATGTGCAAGATATTAAAAAAGTAGTTAAAATGTGAATGTTGGATAGAGATTTTTGAGATATATACTCAAATGGCTATCCAAATGATATTAGAGAGTAAATCAGATTGGCCTTTTGGCCCGTAGGGTTTTTTGCAAAAAAAAAAAAGGTCTACTTGACCCCCCCCCCAACCTATAGGGATGGTCTACTTCACCCCAAAACTATGAAACTGTCTACTTTGCCTTCCAGACTATCCAAAACCGTCTGTTCTCATGTGGAGTACAATAAAATTAGATTTTTTTATTTTATGATTTTTCTATGATTTACTATGATTTTTTAAACATTCAACAAAAATAAATAAAAAAGACAAAACCACTATTATTGTAGCAAAACCACCTTCTGAAACCGTCTAGAGGGTAAAACAAACGATTTTGAATAGTTCGAGGATGAAGTAGATCATTTCATAATTTTGGGGCAAAGTAGACCACCCCTTATAGGTTGGGGGGTTAAGTAGACTTTTTTCAAAATAAAGAAGTTCGACTAGTGATTTTAAAAAGAATACACTACAAGCAAAGAAAAATGTGGTGAAAAGAAAAGGATGGAGTGATTTCTTTCTTTTATAGTAGTTGGTAAAAAGTGCAAACAGAAAGGATGGGTAAAGAGAAACATGAAGAGCAAATGGTGTATTTGGCTTGAGGAATGAAGTGACCCATCTTCTGTGGAATGGAATGAGTTAATCCATGAGCACATCTTTCTTCACAAGTTTATAATTAGTCCATACATGAAGAATGGGTTGATTCCACCAAAATTTATGCGATAGAACTCATGATGCATCACGTCATGAAGAATGAGATTGACTCCACAAAACAAACATATGAAAAATATGTCAGCAAAATTATTGAACGCAGAGACCTTGACGGCATGTGGCAAGCAGCCGCATTAACTTTCAAATTTTCGCTCCTTCAGAATTATAACTAATTTCTCAAGTTCCGACTTCTAAGCACCACAAGTCAACAATTATAAGAATGCAGTGCTGAACTTTTGAACCCAATGCACTACTTGAATTGAATTACATGTAATAAATAATATTTCCTCAAAATGCAACATACAGAGGCACCCAAGGTTCAAGTTACTTAGCAAGTGCCTATGCTACATGAAATGCTTAGTCAAAACAGCTTAATAAGCATTAAGTTCAGATACAATATCAATACAATTCATGGTTCATTGGGAATTTGGTATTGATGGGTCTGAGGATGGTTGATGTGTAAGTTTCCCTCTCAAGGAACAAATCTGAACACGAAGACTGGACTCTGTAAGTCGACAAACTTGTAGGATCCTTCAAGTGAGTTCAAAAATATTGCTTCTCGGGGCTCCTCACTTACTCCACTCTGCATGGCGTAGTCCAGCGCCATTTCATAGTCAACCTGGCGTAATAAAAAGTTAGACAGATGATTGAAATAGAACATTTGATGGCCTAATTTATCAGCACTCTGGACGTTATGCACCTTTGCAAGGAAAAAAAAGCAATAACCAATTGAGGTAATTGTATTCCACATCAGCAACAAATTTATTCAATAACTAGGTGGATTCCCCGCTCGTTGCCGCGGGTATTCAAGGTTAGTTTTGTTAACCATTTGATTAATAAAAAAGAGAGATAAAAATGTAAGTTATTTAATGAGAATTACAAACACATAATCCTAAGGGTCTCAAGGTCAAGAAAGTGTACCCCGCGTTGTCATGGAAATTGCTGATGATATGCAATAAGGTTATGTATAAAAAGAGATAAACAATTGTAAGTTAATATCAGTGGATGACGTGGCATAATGCTAATTAGTGGACGATATTAGTAGATAATATATGTAGATTATGATTGCAAATGTTAGTTGACTATAAATGTATCCAATAATGGATTTATGAGGTGTATAGCTTGCATGATGACTTGGGATGGTGGTGGGACCTTTGGATGACATGGCGCAAGTAGGTGCTAGAGAATTAGGCCAGTGGGTCTTAGATTTATAGGAGTTTAAGATATATGACTTGTGGAAAGTAATGCAGACACATCTTGAAACATTGCACACAAGAAAATGTGTCGGAGACTCACATATTTATCTTTATTTTGTTTATATATAAGTTTTTCTTACCTGTTCAACATGCTGAGTCAAGCAGTCTCTAAATGTCATCTCTGCCACCTCCTGAGAATTTACCTTCTCAAGGAGTTCCTCCTCTTCCTTATCATAGCGTGGTCGTTTTGCGGGAGATTCATCTGCAATTTCTACCAGAGTTTCCATAATCGCTCTCGCAACATCAGGAATATATCTGCAAATATAAAATTGTAAAATAATATAAAATCCATACAATTTGGGAGAATTTTTATCAAAGTGTGAATCAGCATGTGTCATTTTGTTCATAATAAATTCATTATCACAGAATGTTTTTTTTCTACAAATACTGGTAAGGATTAGGTAAGGCCAACCTGGGCCGTCTCTAAAATAGTGCTTTAGCATACGGGACCAACGAGGGTTTTTTTTAACCCCCAGTCTGAAATTAGCTCCCACAGAGAGTCGAATTGAGGGCCTGGGGGCGCTGCCGGAGCGTCTAAACCAACTGGACTAGCATCCTTAATCCTTATGGCCCAAATTTCTCATGGGTTACGATTCCCAATGTCTACGTGGGACCAGGGTTTCAGGGTTTTCTCAGCCTGTGTGAGAAGGCCTTCTTCTTACAAGTAATGCCCGGGGGCGTCTTGCCCCACAGGTTAAGTTGTTTTTAAGGATTAGGTAAGGCCAGTTTTAGTCCCCAGGAGTTTACATTGTCAGCCTGAATCCCAGTAGTGACACTATATACCAAACAATATCAGTATTCAACAAGTATATAATGGAATATGTGGTTCAGTACAACAACAACAATAGTGGCGGATCCAGCTTTTACTCAAGACTAAGGCCTGTAACAAGCTTGCATGATAAGATCAAAATAAATAACTATGATCTAGTGAGATTGTGTACTGGCATCTTACATCTCCTCTTCATTCTTCAAGCTTTGCATATATACTAATAAGATCAAAATATAAATGAAAGGTCATAAAAGAAATATTGAACATACATTTGTTGCAACATATCATTATAATGAGTTCTACTTAGTTTAGATAATACAAAGGAACGCAGATCAAGCTCTCCTTGCCTACGGTCGTCGCTGCCACTGAAACTGGGAGCGTTGCTGCGACGAATGGGAGAGCCGCCGCCACATCTGCGAATGGGGTGGGCGGCGCCGTGGCTGGATGGCAGCTGGTGCGCGACGGGATGGTCGGCCCGGCCTCCGGAGGCATGTGGCGCAGTGGGGGGCGGTTGGGTCGGTCTGGCACCGGCTGGCAGCCGCACCGCTACGTCCTCGCGAGTCGCAACTTCGCCTCTCCTGCCTTTTTTTTACAACAAACATATATATTCATTAACAGCAAACTGCTGTGAGTATTGTTACACCGCTCAAGCCTACAGACTGTAGAGCTTGTAAAACATTACATTGCTGACAACAAGCTGGATGTGAACAACTTGTCTCTAACTGTGAGAGATGACTACTAAGAGCCTGTCTTGCTAAAGCATCAGCAGTTGTATTTTGGTTCCTGCTAATCTTATAGAGTCTTGAAGCTTGTAGTGTTGATATATTGTGGAAAATCTGAGTGTATGGCTTATCCTCCAGTTTGGCAGCATTGTTGAATTTGCCGTATTGAGGGAGTGAACAAGCTGTTCACAATCCGACATGAAGGAGCAGTTGGAGATATCCAGGGATTGTATGAGCAAAGCAGCAAGAGCCAAGCTTGCTGCTTCGGCCATGAGAACAGAGCTGCAAACAGCTAATCTTGCCTTGATATAGATGGTTTGAGTTGGGATAGATTGGAGGTTTAGAATAAAAACACCTAGGCCGGCCGGCCTTGCTTGGGAATTGATATGCGGCCACTCGATTGTGCGAGACAGACGGTCAGGTGAGCTGCGAGCAGCCGAGCAGGGACAGGTGAGGCCTGAGGAACTAGGAGGTTGCTGTTGGGCCTTTGTTTTGGGGCTAAAAAATTCATGGGATATGTAACAGTGCTGGGCCGACGACTAGGGCCTAGGCCCTGCAGATCTGCCGCTGAACAACAACTTAGCCTTTTGTCCCAAGCAAGTTGGGGTGGCAATGTGTGGTTCAGTAACGGACTCAAAAACAGGAGTTTTGCCATAATGCCAACTATATACACACTCTGACACCCAAAGTAGAAACTACCTGCTCAGGTTCCTTTTCCTGTCCTGCCGCTCACGAGCCTCAAGTTTCTTCACAATCTTAGACTTCAGTTGAAGACAGCACTGCTTCAGCGCTGACTGAAGGTGCAAGAGGATGATCAATATGTGGCCTTCAGACACAGTTCACAAGGGAAGTTGCATTGTACCTTAACAGCAGATGATATTTCAGTTATGTCATCCCCAATGTACTCCTTTCCAGTTCCTTTGAAAGGTATCTTTGTACTTACAATGCTCACAAAGACGCCAATCTTATCTTGCTGATGATTAATTTTGTAGCTGCTCCAACTGAAAAACAGGATTGGAAAAGGTATAGACGAGGTAAAACTGATTCTAATGAAACACTAACCAAGATTAAAAAACAAAAACTCACGGGATCCTTTTTAGAGCAGTTCTTGTGATGACATCAGCACCTTGTTCAAAGAGAAGCGGTATTCTGTTTGCAAACCTAAAAATATTTATACCCTGAATGAAACAGAGATAATAATATAAGAATTTCAATCCCAGTAGAATCATGTAGCGATATCATGTCAGTTAAAAAGCAAAAGGATGGAAAGAATATACCCCATAATTGGAGTTCGATGTAATACTGACAAACAATTATTTTTACTACTTATAAGTTTTGTCAAAACAATGAAGTGGATGAACTCAGTCATTCCAGCCACCAAACCCAATGTGTTCATGTGTGTATCCCAATGTGTTCATGTGTGTATGAGAGTTTGTGGTGATCTGTTTGGGTAGCTATTTGCCTATAATTGAAAATTGCTGGAACCACAAATGATGAACAAACTGTATGTTTATACAATCTGTTTTTTAACACAATAAATAAAAGCATAAATGTCGCCGTACAGAACAAAACTTGAAGTGCTTCCTTATTTGTTTAACATCTTTTCCACCAATGCTTATCCCAGCTTCAACAATAAATGGGTGGCCTTCAAAAACCTGCGGGCTGAACGGATGACAACATTAAACAGTTAGTTTATTCAAATATTCAGTATTGAAATGTCTTCTAGAATTCACTCTAATTAAAATGACACACCTGCTTGCATGTGTTGCAACCATATCAGGGTGCAACTCTTTTATGATACCCAGGCGTAAATTATATTGTCAAGGGCGTTAGTGCCCAAGGACGCCGGACCTCGACTACGGAGTTTGTAGTCTCGATCCGTGGTAACTCGGCAGGGTTATACCCCCACGCCGCTGTTCTTCGTCGGTAGGGTTTATGCCCCTAGCCGCCGGCTTGAGAAGGAGAGAGGAGATTAGATAGGTTTAATCTTGCTTGATTCCATTCAGTGTCTCGTACAAGAATATATGGCCCAAGGCCCCAACCAACCGGAGCAACAAGCTCCACTAATTTAGGAACTAAAAGTAGAAAGCTAACAAACTTTCCTACTTAGCCACTAACGTGACTTGCGGCCAGGGCAGACTGGTTCACGCGCTCTGCGCGCTCCCGAGCCCTGCTCACATCCCTGGCCCGGCGCCTTCTGGTGTAGGTCTGACCGACCATGACATCTCCTCCCCCGTCGAGAGCCAGCTCGTCCTCGAGCTGGAAGGCTGGGTAGCGGCTCCTGAAGTGCTCCACATCTTCCCAGGTAGCCAACGCCGGGGACTGGCCCTTCCAGTGAACCAGGACCTGATGAACTCCGCGAGCGAGGCGATAGTGCACTGCGCGCTCTGGCTCGGGCAGAATGGCGCCATGATGTAGCGCCGGCAGCGGAGGTGGAGCATCCGGAGGAGGCCCATGGAACTTCTTGAGCAGCCCCACATGAAACACATCGTGAATGCGAATACCGGCGGGCAAGTCCAGCCGAACAGCGACCTCATTGATCAGCTCCACAACCTTGTACGGCCCGAAGTAGCGCGGCTTGAGCTTGCCGGTGACCGCCTGTGGTAGAGATGCAGCGGCACGCTGGCGTAGGCGCAAGAGCACCCAGTCGCCCACCTGGTACACCACCTGCCGATGAGCCTTGTCGTAGTGCAGCTTCTGAAACGCCTAGGCCTGCTCCAAGTGGTACCGAACATCTGCCAGAAACTCATCGCGTTCTTCCATCGTCTTGGCGACCACGGGCAGCCGCGTCTCCCCGGTTCATAGGACCGAAGCAACGGCGGGTCACGGCCATACACCACGCGGAAGGGGGTGTCCCGCAGCGATGACTGGTAGGCCGTGTTGAAGAGGAACTCCGCCCACGGGAGCCATCGGAGCCACTGGCGTGGCCGATCGCCGGTGAGGCACCTGAGGTACATGATGATGACTCGGTTGGCCGCCTCAGATTGTCCATCCGACTGGGGGTGGAACGCCGACGTCATGCACAGTTTGGTGCCCATCAAGTGCATCAGCTCGCTCCAGAACGTCAAGGTGAAGACCGTGTCCCGATCCGACACCATGGACTGGGGGATGCCGTGTAGACGAACAATGTCGGTGAAGAATGCTTGCGCGACCGACTCAGTTGTGTACGGATGGGCCAGTGGGATGAAGTGGCAGTATTTGCTGAACCTGTCTACCACCGTTAAGATCACCGACTTGCCACGCACTTTTGGCAGCGCCTCCATGAAATCAAGGGCGACATCAGTCCACACGCCCTGTGGTATGGGGAGCGGCATCAGCAGGCCAGCCGGGTGTAAGTGCTCCGACTTGTACCGCTAACAGATGCCACACACGCGCACCAGGTCCTGCACCGCCTGTTTCATGTTAGGAAAATGGAAGTCGCGTCGAAGACGGTGGAGAGTGCGCTGGACGCCCTCATGGCCATCCGCATGAACCGCCTCCAGGATTTCCTGCAATAGCGGCGACGCCGTTAGGATGAAGAGGCGCCCGGCGTAGTGGACCAGTCCATCCACCACCGACCAGGGGGCATGGCGGGTGCCGGCCGTGATCTCCGCGTGCAAGGTGAGTAGGACCGGATCATCGGTGTTCGCCTGGCGCAGTCGGTCTATGAAGTCAAACCGTGGGGACAAGAGGGCCAGCAGCTCCCCGTCCATGGTATCACGCCGTGAGAGCGCGTCGGCCACTACATTGGTGGCGCCCAGCTTGTACTCCACGGCAAAATCAAAGCCAAGAAGTTTTCCCACCCAGTGATGCTGCGGAATGGTCGCCAGGCGCTGGTCCAGCAAGAATTTCAAGCTGTAGTGGTCGGTCTTCACGGTAAACCGATGCCCCCAGAGGTAGGGCCGCCAATGGCGGACGGCCTAGACCAACCCGATCAGCTCCCTTTCATACGCCGCCAAAGCACGGTGGCGAGGTGCGACCGGCCTGCTGAAGAAAGCGATCGGGTGGTTCTCCTGCAGCAAGACCGCCCCAAAGCCGTGGGACGATGCATCGCATTCGACGATGAAGCCTTTGGTGAAGTCCCGCATGGCCAACACTGGGGCTGAGGTGACCGCGGCCTTGAGCGCCACAAAGGCCGAGGACGCCTCGTCACTCCAAGCGAAGCCTTCCTTCTTCAGCAGGGCAGTGAGAGGTGCGGCAATGGCGCCGTAGTTGTGGATGAATTTGCGGTAATAGCCCGCCAAGCCGAGGAAGCCGCGAACCGCCCTTGCCGACCTAGGTACCGGCCAATCGTGAATGGCCTATACCTTCGCCTGATCCATGGCCACCCCCTCCACTGAGATAGTGTGGCCGAGGTAGGCGACCGAGGGCGCGCCAAACACGCACTTGGAATGCTTGACGAAGAGAACATGCCGGCGAAGCTCGATGAAGACAGCCCGGATGTGCCTGAGGTGATCCACCCAAGTCTTGCTGTAGATAAGTATATCATCAAAGAAAACGAGCACAAACCGGCGGAGGAAGGGGCGAAGCACGTCGTTCATGAGCGACTGGAAGGTTGCCGGCATGTTGCACAAGCCGAACGGCATCACCAAGAATTTGTACAAGCCATCGTGCGTGCAGAACGCTGTCTTGTGTATGTCCTTAGGCCGCATGCGGACCTAGTGGTACCCGGAGCATAAATCAAGCTTGGTGAAGAACCGGGCGCCGTGGAGCTCGTCCAGCACTCATCGACAGTCGGAATAGGGAAAGCATCCTTCACCGTGAGCGCATTCAGCGCCCTATAGTCGATGCAGAACCTCCACGATCCATCCGGTTTTTTGATGAGGATGACTGGGGAGGAGAACGCGGAGTCGCTGCAGCGCACGATCCCTTGCTCGATCATGGCAGTGCACTGCTTCTCCAACTCATCCTTGTGCGCCGCGGGGTACCTGTAGGGGCGCACGGCCACCGGCCCAGAGCCGGGCTTGAGGATGATGCGGTGCGCACGGCCACGCACGGGGGGCAGGCCGGTCGGCTCTGCGAACACGTCGGTGAAGGAGCTGAGCAGGCCCTCCAGCAGCGGCTCAGAGGTCAGAGCCGTGTGCGGACAGGCAGGCTGGGCATCGCGACACCGCGCCAACAGACGCGCCGGCCCTCCTGCTGGAATGCCATGGTCCCGGCGGCGAGGTTCCAGACGATGTCCCCCAGCGTGGCCATCCAGTGGGTGCCCAACACCACGTCGTAGCCGGCCAACGGCATGACGTAGAGGTCGATGCCAAATGCCATGTCATCGATGAGTAGTGAGGCTTGGCGGAGGACCCCTGGGCAGGCCATGCGCTCACCATTTGCCACCGTAGCCATCAGTAACGGGCGTGGCTCGATGGGCAGCCCCGCGCGCCTCGCTGCTTCCTCGCCGATGAAGCTGTGCGTCGATCCCGTGTCCATTAGCGTGATGAAGTCGGCTTGGCCCATGCGGACCTTGAGCTGGATGGTACTGCTGATCGGCACGCCCACGAGCGCATGAAGGGAGAACACCGGGGCTTCCTCCACGGCCTCCTCCTCCATGATCTCCACCCCATCAATGTAGAACAGACGGCGGCAGACCCGGTTGTGGCCACGAGAGTATGGCTCGTTGCAATTGTAACAGAGGCCAAGGCGGCGCCGTTCTGCCTGTTCCTCCGTCATCAGGCGCTTGGCTGGGTTGCCACCTCCTCGAGCTGGCGGCGCAATGCCCGCGGCTGCGCTGGTGGAACAGGCAGCGCCGGTCCCGGGAGCGCTGGCGGTGGAAGCGCAGCTCCCACAGCTGCCATGGCCTTGGGTGCAGGAGCCGGCAGGATCCCCCTTGATGCGGCTGTGGCTGGCCACTGGCTGAGGCGGTCGAGTTCGACCAGTTCCAACGAGCGCGCCAAACTCATGGCCACCGCGAGCGATTCTGGTGCATGGATGCGCACCTGATGGCTGAGCGGGGGCAGTAGGCCACCAGTGTAAAGCTGCACCCGCTGTCCCTCCTCAAGGCGACCCGCCCGTGGAAGGAGCGCTGGAAACGATTGGAATACTCCTCAACAGTCCCCGTGCGGCGGCACTCGGTGAGTTCGAACAGCGGCGCGGATCGCAATGCCGGCCCGAAATGCAAATGGAGAAGCTCCTTGAAATGTGTAACACCTCGGTGTTAAGCTTTCATCACTAGCACCACATCAAGCATAATCATGTCATTTGCATTTCAATTTGACTAAAACTAATAAATTCCTTGCTTGATAAATTGAATTGTGTGACGTAGGGTCAATTCTTACTTGAACTCATGCTTGTGT